>JAAIIK010000078.1:2844481-2878149 GCA_014706435.1 Silurus glanis
TAGATAGATAGATAGATAGATAGATAGATAGATAGATAGATAGATAGATCACTTTATTCATTCCAGAGGGAAATTCCATATTACAGCAGCACAGCAGATAAAAAAAATATATACTACAGTAAAAAAGGTTTACTTATGCAATATACTAAAGTACATTCTCAAAAGATTCCATACATCACTCATATACAGTTTGTCCATGAATAATTAGTAATGGTTTCATTTACATGCAATTTAGAAGCAATGTAGAACTATAACCTTAACTACTGTAGAAATTTTACCATCAACTTCTAAGAGTGTATCCACAAATCATAACCTTTAAATGTGTCACCAAAGCTTTATCATCCTGTGTATTTGTTGAGGTTTTATGTAGATTTTTTAAATATTGCCATTTTTTTCTAAACAATGCTTTTACCATTCATCACAGATCGACTATACGCAATGCCCAGAGCATGCATGCGAAAGGTCGGCAACGAATCAGCCAAGACACATACCGCAGACAGAGTCGAAAAGTCTTACAGCAGAGAGGAAGACTGCTGTCCCAGCCGAGAAAAAACTCCAAATCCACAATGGAGGATAGTTCAGGTTTGTTAAAAAGTGACAGACACAAACTATATTTTTTAAAAGCATAACCTACTGCAAAGTTACTGCATTTTTATTACAACTGATAGTCACTTTCACATCCTCATAGTTCACATTTCAGGTGTTTTAACCGCATTTGTTGTACATGTGTATAGATACGAAAGAAGCTTCCAACAAACAAGAGGCAAAGAAAACCCCAGCCATACCTCCTAGACCTAGCCATGATCTCATTATGGAGCGCTGCACTGAGAACACACGCAAGAGAATCAGCATCCATGCCAATTGAGGTTGACTTGAAGCCTACATAAATGCTCAGCATCGCACCAGAATGAAGAATGGCAAGCTTCACTCTTTCATCGAAAGTTGCGTGCCATGAAACTAAGGCTTTGGTGCATCTTAATTGTACAGCACAGTTTCATTTCCCTGTTTAAAGCACATTTGATTTATATTCTACATTTTTGGATGTCACACAAAATTGTGTTTAGGGAACTGCAGGCCAGGCAGCTTAAGAAATGTCCACAATGCCCAGAGAAAGCTCCATGTTTGTGCTCTGTTTTTGCAAACAAAAAGAAATGTAGTAGGTTTAAGCAATGTGTATATTACCTGACTGTATACATAGATTTCAATAAGCTATAGTATTGTTTCTGTTGAATGTATTTTAATAAAAGATAAATAAATTAAGAATACAAATGTCTATTACTTTCATTGTTAAAACTGTTGTTATGCAACCACTGTACCTACATGTATACTACACATTATACAAACACATGGAAGATATCCTATTTTTGCCAATAAATGACTGATGTGAAATGGAACAGTTAGATTTACAGGGTGTATTTCCCCTCTCTTAGGAAGTACAGATACCCAGATAGTCGCTGCTGTAATATAATGTTTAAAAAGTGAGTAATTTCAATTTTATATAACATAGAATTGAAATTATTTAAATTATTATTTAAATTATTTAAATTGTTATCAGGTTAATTTTCTTCCAGCACAAAAAAGCACAAAAGTAAGCAATGAATGATGCCCCCAGTATTAATACAGCAGTAATAAAGACTTTCAGTACTACTAACACCTTGATCTAATATGTCTGCTTTTGTATTCTACATCTCATGCTGTTATATGAAAATAGAGTACAAGTACTACTGTTACTATTACTAACCATATAATGAGGAGGATTATTAAATAAATGTTTATCTTTCTGACCATGCTTTACTTCTACTTCTTTTACTGCTACTACTAATAACTGTATAATGATGATTGTTATTATTATACTTTATGTCATGATGATGATTATATTTTATTGTCTTCCTGACCATGCTTTACTTCTACTACTCCTAATAACTGTATGATGATGATGATGATTATTATTAGATTTTATTGCGTGTTCTTAATCATGCTTTACACTAGTATGGCACTGCCCACCCTTGGCCACCCCAAACCTTCCTAACCTATGTTCGATCGTACTAAGATTTCTACGGATCTTGATAGAATTGACCCAGTTTATCTATTTAGAAGGCTTTCGCGACCTCTAGCGGTCATTTGCATTATTGCAAGCTTTTCCATACGCTTTTCAACGCTTCTTGGACCCGCTGATTGGACCATTAACAATGACGTTGCATGTGTTTCGGTCTGTTACTAGCCAATCCATGCGCAGGAGCCAAACTGTCATGGCTGCCTCCAGGGAGAGAACATGTCTCATAACAAATAAACAAAAGTATAACGTGTGCGTGTGTTATATTAAGGGACATTTTTTAAATTAAACGAGAGCGATCTATTTTTTTTTTTATATAACGTGTAGGTTGAAAGATTTCTCTTCATTTTACAAGCCGACGCTGAATGGCGTGATGGCGTTACTCTGTGCTCGTTCTCGTGTGCGATCTGGAGTTGTTCGGAGCTGCCGGTTGTTGTCCTCCGTAGCGAGGAGCAGAGAAGCAGGTGATGATGTGCCCCTGTTCCGGTATGTAGGAGAGCACCGGAAGCCCACCGATAAAGTGTTCGTATGGGGCTTCAGTTACACCGGAGCGCTCGGCATCCCCAGCTTTGTGGTTCCTGACAGCGGCAGGAAAAAAGTTAGAAAATATCAACTGACTCCTTACCGCCTTGAAACACAACAAAAGGTTTGTTTAAAAAAACAACAACAAAAGTGTCAGGGATCCCAGCTATTTAAGGGAGCATTTTTAAATCACACAATGTTCACATCAAGTCATAAATATCCAAATAACCACATAAATGACTGAATTAATGGCGTGCAACAGTTTATTTATACATGAAATACACTGCCTGGACAAAATAAGTTTTAACTAAGCACATAGGTGAGTTAAATTTGATAATTACTGCAGTTGTAGCTCAGTGGATAAGATGTTTAAATCCCACCCCCATCAAGCTCCTGCTCCTGGGCACTTGAGCATGGTCCTTAACCCTTTAATTGCTAAACTGGGATCAATGTAATTCACCCTGGATAAGGATGTCTGCCAAATGCCATCAATGTTATATTAATATACATTTATATTGTTATTTATGTCTGTACTTTGAGACTAACCGCTGGAACCAAGTTCCTTGTGTGTGTCAACACACTTATAATAAACCTGATTCTGATTCTGATATCAACTTCAAGTTATTTAACCCTAACTGATGCAGCGGGTAACTAAATCCTTAAACAACCATTTTAGAAGACATATCCTGTGGTCATGGAAAAGATGTTACTCTTTTTCAGAAGTTTCAAATTCTTGGTGAAGCAAAGAAACATGGATTTGCTGAAACTACTGATATCAGCTTAAGAAATAAATAATGCAAACATGTCAAACTCAAGGCCCACAGGCAGCTTCCAACCCATAGAGACATTCGCTCCAGCCTATGAGGTAATATTATATCAGTCATTTCTATTATAACTGAGAAAGTTAGAGTCTGTGGGCACTTCATATATTCTACACTTCATTCCTGAAACAATGCCCCATTGCTGCCTCAAGGCTTCTCGAACGCACTGCATGAGCACTTTTTGCTAATCTGTGTGAGCACACACACAGGAGTCGTCTCACTGATGCACACCGTCACTATCCTGAGAGTCACCCAGCACAGAATCGAACCCCAAACATTAATGAACTGACAGCTGAAAAACGATGCCCAAGCATTTTTTTTATTTTTTATTTTTATTTTTTGGCCAGGCAGTGTATAATCCATTCATATACACACCATTTTAACTGCTAATTTTAATTCACTAGATTTGAATCATAACCACAGAAAATTGTCACCTACTGATATCCCATATCTTAAGGCATTTTCACGAGTATCTGCCACAGCAATATCTGTGTGCTATCAGAATCATATAATAAACAAAGCTGTTTTTTGTTTTTTATAGCTCTACATGTTTGGATACTGCACAAAACTTCATGTCCTAGCTGTTATTTGGATATAATTTTTTTCCTCCCACAGATCTCTTCAGCAGCCTGCGGTTATGGATTTACATTATTGGCATCAAATACCAAAGATGTCACCAAAGTGTGGGGTATGGGCCTTAATAAAGACTCCCAGCTGGGCTTCCAGCGTACTCAACATGACCGATGTAAGTTCCTCCTCGCTGCACAACAGCTGAGCTCTTTCACATCCAACGCTGTTTGTTAGTGAGTGTGTGTAAACGCAGCGTATTGTTTTTGAAACATGAAAAGGAGCAGCTCAGTGAGATCTGCAGAAAATGTCTGTTTAGACAGATTTGAGAATGTAAAGAAGTCAACAATATAGAGTGTGGACTAGTATTGGGACACCTGAGTTTTCCAGCTATATTTTGTTTTTCCTTCACAAAGTTGGAGGCACACAATTGTACAGAAAATCTTATTGGATGGAAAAAAATTCTCCTTCACTTGAACTTCACTTGGACTGTCCCAGCATGACAATGTTCCTGTGCACAAAGTTACCCCTATGAAGATATGGTTCAAATGGATTAGTGAGTAAATTCTTGAGTGTCCTGCTATAGAGTTCTGACCTCACCCCTACTGAATACCATTGGGATGAATTGGAACACTGACTGCACCCCAGGCCTCCTCACATCACCTGACGTTGCTAACACTTTTGTGGCCGAATGAGCACAAATCTCCAAAATTACACTCAGATAGCTAGTTCCCAGAAGAGTGCTGGTTAACAGCAAATGGGGACTAAATGTGGAATGGGCTATGTGATTATTGTGCTCCAATAGCATGTCCTACTGTGTTTCATTCTTTGCTGAATGCTAACTGTCTAAATGCTCTCATGTACATCTCATTAACTAGCTGCAGCTTCACAGAAAGAATAAATGCAATTACAGGAAGTTTAAAAAAGCCACCGGGACAGCTTTAATTAAATTGTGACCCTCGAAAACAAGAACAGTGCTTTGCCAAGCAAACATCTACTTAGTTTAAAACTAAAAAGAAAAAAGCTGGATCTTCATTGTAAAAGGCTTAGTATTTTCTTTTCCAAAACCGTTTCCGCACTAACATATTCGCTTCTATCTCGGTAAAAACACATTTAATATACCGTATTTTTCGGACTATAAGCCGCTACTTTTTTTCCCACGTTTTGAACCCCGCGGTTTAAACAACGAAGCGGCTAATTTATGGATTTTTCCTGGGTTTTTCCCAGTTTCACAAACTTCAAGCCAAAAAACTGAGCGACATAACATTAGACCAATGAAATTTCCGAACGGAAACGAAAACACGCACCTCACCTGTGTTCTGAGCTGCACGGCATCGGGAGAAAAAACTTTCACCGGTGTTGATTTTTAAACGCACGACGATGCCAAAAGATAAACTCCCCAGAGAAATACAGTGGTACCTTGACCTACGAGTTTAATTTGTTCCGTGGACGAGCTCGTATCTCCATTTGCTCGCACATCAAATCAGTTTTCCATATTGAAAATACTTAAAATGGCATTAATCCGTTCCAACCCTCAAAATGACACCCCGTTTTTATGTTTTATGTTATTAAATTGGAAAATACATTTCTAAATAACAAATCTTGTATAAAAACATAATAGAAAGTTTTATTCAGTGTATTTTCCTTGGAGATGAGACGACTTGAGCTAACGAGTGTGTGGGTGGGTGGGTAGAGGCGATAAGCGGAGGCGGAGGGAAAACTCGTTTTTTACTATCACTCCTGTACACTACGTATCCCTAAACTTTAAAATTTTAACTTTTTCTTCTTTGCTTATCTTAATTTTCGTCACAATCTTCGCTTTCTGGCTTCGCTTCGCCATCTAGCAGCGGCGTCTCGAGCTCGTACCTCAATTTTTTGCTCGCGTAACAAAGCAAAAAAATCGACCGAGTGACCGCTCGTACCTCGGAAAACTCGTACATTAATGCACTAGTAGGTCAAGGTACCAATGTAGTTGTGAAAGGAAGGAGGAAGACAGTGAACAATGACTTTCTTGGTCGGCTACTGTAGAGATACAAGCCGTTGTAACGCGTTGAGTCAGGGTGAAGGGAGAGCTCGCTAAAACTCCAGTTGCAAATGAAATCATATAAGCACAGACAGGTTTCCACAACGCGTGCTTTTTTTTTTTTCTTGGCAACAGGGTTATGGGTTAGTCAAAGAAACTTAGAAATGAGCATCAGAAAATAATGAGCACATAATCCTCTCACACACACGCAGTAATACCGGAAGAATGCAGTGACGTGCTATTCCCAAAATGCCGCTCTGCTCTTAAAGCCACAACATATTTCACCCGTTACACCGTGTAACAGACACTCTCTTTCGGTAAAGCCTGTGTAAAGTTCATTAGTTTCAGTGTAGACACCTGCGGCTTATACATATAAGGGTGTGCTTTATAGTCCGGAAATTACGGTAGTTAGAGGTGGAGAAGGTGGAGGAGTTCAGGTACCTGGGGTCAACAGTGCAAAGTAATGGAGAGTGTGTTAGAGAAGTAAAGAAAAGAGTGCAGGCAGGGTGGAGTGGGTGGAGAAGAGTGACAGGAGTGATTTGTGATAGAAGAGTATCTGCAAGAATGAAAGGGAAAGTTTATAGGACTGTGGTGAGACCTGCGTTGTTATATGGATTAGAGACAGTGGCATTGAGTAAAAGACAGGAGGTGGAGCTGGAGGTAGCAGAGCTGAAGATGTTAAGGTTTTCGTTGGGAGTGACGAGGATGGACAAGTTTAGAAATGAGTTTATTAGAGGGACAGCGCGTGTAGGATGTTTTGGTGGCAAGGTGAGGGAGGCGAGATTGAGATGGTTTGGACATGTGCAGAGGAGGGACATGAATTATATTGGTAGAAGAATGCTGAGGATGGAGCCACCAGGTAGGAGGAAAAGAGGAAGACCAAGGAGGAGGTTCATGGATGTGGTGAGGGAAGACATGCAGGTAGTTGGTGTGAAAGAGGCAGATGTAGAGGACAGAGTGGTATGGAGACGGATGATCCGCTGTGGCGACCCCTAATGGGAGCAGCCGAAAGAAGAAGAAGAAGTGTCCTGTTTCTCGCTTTGAAGTCAAAGTTTTTTGTCTGCAGTGTACTTTTTAGATATAGCCTTCTGTCATAGAAATGCTGAAATGCTAATATCTATTATGAATCAAGGTTGGCATTAAGCATTAGCATGGTGCACTTTATTATATATGATATATATATAAAAAAATCTAGTGTTCACATAAAAATGAAAGATTACCTTTATGGAGAAGAAAAACGCACCTGTGATGCACTCTTCAATTCACCGCCTGCCATTTGAGAACAAATGATTAACATCACTGGACAGTTTACATGTAAAATGTACTTATTTCACCAGGAAAACATAATTGTTAAAAACCCAAAATTACGTAATTCTGAATAGATTTGCGTTTCCGTGTGAAACTCTGCTTTTATTGCATCTTTGGGACTTGGTGTGTTTCGTCACTAAGAGTGTAGATTCGCTGTTTTAACATCACAAATGATCATTTTTACGCTCATGCATGCAAATAATTTGTTTATGTATGTTGATTATGTTGATTGATGTATGATTTTTTGATGTGAAACAGTAGTTAGGCTGAGCGTATTAGCCTTCAAACGGCTACTTCCTTGTGTAATTATCAAAACCGACGTAAAACGACATGAATCACACAGTTGACTCACGTTGGAAAATCAGCTGTGACTGCATCAGTGCCAACTTCAGTGCATCCGGAAAATATTCACAGTGCTTCAGTTTTCCACATTTTGTTATATTACAGCCTTATTCCAAAATTGATTAAATTCATTATTTTTTGTGCTTGAAATCTTGGCAAATTGATTCAAAATAAAAAATCACACAAGTATTCACAGTCTTTGGCATGACACTCAGAACTGAGCACAGGTACATCCTGTTTTCACTGATTATCCTTGAGACGTTTCTACAACTTGATTGGAGTCCACTTGTGGTAAATTCAGTTGATTGGACATGATTTGGAAAGGCACACACCTATATGAGGTCCCACAGTTAACTGCATGTCAAAGCGCAAACCAAGCCATGAAGTCCAACGAATTGTCTGTAGACCTCCGAGACAGGATTGTATCGAGGCACAGATCTGGGAAAGGGTATAGAAAAACTTCTGCAACATTGAAGGTTTATGAGCAGAGCGGCCTCCATCATTCATACATGAAAGAAGTTTGGAAGCACCAGGACTCTTCTTAGAGTGGGCCACCCGGCCAAACTGAGCGATCGAGGGAAAAGGGCCTTATTTAGGGAGGTGACCAAGAACTCGATGGTCAAGGAGAACCTTCCAGAAGAACAACTATCTCTGCAGCACTCCACCAATCAGGCCTGTATGGCAGAGTGGCCAGACAGAAGCCACTCCTCAGTAAAAGGCACATGACAGCCCACCTGGAGTTTCAGGTGGTCATTTCAGGCATCAGAAGGACTCTCAGACCATAAGAAACAAAGATCGAACTCTTTGGCCTAAATGCCAAATGTCATGTCTAGAGGAAACCAGGCACTGCTCATCACCTGACTAATACCATCCCTACAGTGAAGCATGGTGGTGGCAGCATCATGTTGTGGGGATGTTTTTCAGCGTCAGGAACTGGGAGACTGGTCAGAATCGAGGGGAAGATGAATGCAGCCATGTACAGAGAAAGCCTTAATGAAAACCTGCTCCAGAACACTCTGGAACTCAGACTGGGGCGACGTGTCTTCTTTCAATGGGGCAGCGACCCTAAGCACACAGCCAATAATAAAAGGAGTGGCTACGGGATAACAATGTCCTTGGGTGACCCAGCCAGAGCCCAGAGTCGAACCTGATTGAACATCTCTGGAGAGATCTGAAAATGGCTGTGCACCGACGCTGCCCATCCAACCTGATGGGGCTTGAGAGGTTCTGCAAAGAAGAATGGGAGAAACTGCTCAAAAATGCTGTAATTGGTGCCAAAGGTGCTTCTACAAAGTATTGAGCAAAGGCTGTGAATACGTATGCTCATGTGATTTTTTTTACTTTTATTTTAATTAATTAATTTATAGTTTTTATACATTTACAAAGATCTTAAACACACTTCTTTCACATTGTCATTATGGGGAATTGTTTGTAGAATTTTTAAGAAAATGAGGACGTGAAACCATTTTGGAATAAGGCTGTAACATATCAAGCAATCCTGCCAACTTCCTTTCGAAGCTGCTGAAAATGTAAATAAAGAAAGGATTGACTATAAGAATGATTACACTGTTACTGATTATATTATTACTATCCTTATTATTGTTCTTGTGCTGTAGATAAAAGTTATGAATATGTCCTGGAGCCGTCCCCAGTCTCTCTGCCACTGGTCAACCCCCAGGAGACACGTGTCCTCCAGGTGTCCTGCGGTCGAGCTCACTCTTTAGTGCTCACAGACTCTGAAGGAGGTAAGCGGAGATCTGGATCCGAGAGAGCTGGATCAGTTTCAGCATTTCATACGCTAATTAAAAGAATTACTTAAATGGATGGAGTCGATCCAGCATCCATCCTAATATCCTTTTATATGTGGATTTTGATCCTCTTTAATCCCAGTGGGCTTAGATTTAATGCACATTCTCATTTGTTGAGAAGAAATCATTCTAATATTTTTATTATTTTTTTTTTTATTACTACAGTGTTCAGCATGGGTAATAATGCCTATGGCCAGTGTGGAAGGAAAATCGTTGAGGATGAAGTTTACAGGTTGGTGTCCTAGTTTTCAACCCCCCCCAGTGTGTTCTCCGTGAGAAATCCCGCAGTAAACATCAGAGGGCGGTCTCCAATATTACCAGCAGTATTCTTTAATGTTGCTAATTGACAAATTGTGTTTGGTTTTGCTTTATTTTTAGAGCAGGCCTGGAATTTTAGACCCAATCCATTGAAAATAGCACACAAGTTTGTTTTGATTACTATAGATTTGGAAAACTTTTGGCTGAAATACTGTTTACTGGAACAGCATGTCAAAAAAACTGATAAAAGTAAGCAGTTGCTTGTCTGAATATAACGTCCAGTAACTTTATTAGCGCACAAAATCCACCTGCTATTTTCTAATAATACATATTTATTTTCAAAACCCATTTGGAAAACCAATTCTATAAAAAAGTGTGCAACTGATAGAAGGTAATATCAATGCTATCAGTTTACATGGATATCCCAATACTTATATAACATTGTATTCCTCCACATGTAGAGTAGGGGATCATATTTGTCAAATGGCAAATGATCGTGCATAATTTCCTTTCTATTTCTTTTTTGAATGAATGTTTCTCTTGTGTGTGCCCTATTGTGTATTACACTAATCATGCATTACTGGTGTATACGAGGTGGTATCAAAAAGTTTCTAGACTAATGGTGCTAACGTGTGTTACCACGTCTGTGATTTCACCACGGACAGCAAGTAAGAACAAAAAACAAACATAAAATTCTGTATGAAACTGGGCAAATCTGCCTTAAAAATGTTTGGCGTACGGTGATGCTGCAACG
This sequence comes from Silurus glanis, assembly GCA_014706435.1. Classification (NCBI taxonomy): domain Eukaryota; kingdom Metazoa; phylum Chordata; class Actinopteri; order Siluriformes; family Siluridae; genus Silurus; species Silurus glanis. The sequence continues at coordinate 2,854,938 of JAAIIK010000078.1, forward strand.
AGTCGTTTGAGATGTTTCGAGCGGAAGAACATCGCTGGAAGACGACGAGAGATCGGTAAAACCTTCAACGAGCTCAACCGCTAAAATTGTAGAAACCATGCAGCAACTTGTGCATGATGATCGTCGGAGAACAATTCACATGATCTCACTTCCGCGCCCCCCCATTCCTTCTCGCCAGATTTGGCTCCTGCAGACTTCGCCCTCTTCCTGAAGATGAAGATCCAGTTTAAAGGCTCATTATGGAGATCACGAAGTGTTTGACGCGCTTCGAAAAGAAGACTTCGAGGGCATATTCCAGAAGTGGCAGAAATGCTGGGAGCACTGTATTGCTGTGCAAGAGGATTATTTTAAATATGACCGTGTGTAAATGTAGATAAATAAAGTATTTTCTTGCAAACAGAGCCGGTCTCACTACAAAATCTAGCATAAATATTATGTTTTGTAGTGTGTCCAGTTGGAAATTAAAGTTTCTGGCCCTGTTCACACCATGTGCATGGGGGGATAAGATGTTGCTATATTTAAAAAGAACATCTTATGTTTGTTTCTATAAAACTCTGTCATAATGGTTGAATAAATCCCCAATGCACATCTCGGTTGACCCCATGTAGGGGTAATGACCATAAGGGTGAAGGCTGCTGCGTTACTGTCATATGATTTAGATACTTCAGTCCTTAAAATGTGCTAAAAAAAAATGTGCAAAAAGCTTTTGGAAACAGTGTCCAGCTGGAAGCACTTTTTTTTCCCCCAGGAAATAAAACTTAATGCCATTAAATGATTCATTGCTTTAATGCTCATGCCTTATTTTATTTCTTTGCAGTGGTAGTCATCTTGTCCATAGGATAGAGGGATTTAATAGTCGAGTTATTCAGGTGAGTGAAATGTGTCTGAACTGTATGATTATTCATCAGAGATTTTTTAAAAATGTATTAATCATTTTGTCTAAAAATTGCCTAAAGAAATAAATCAATAAATTCTGTATAAGGACACAGTGAGAAATGATTTCTTTTGAAGCACCCTGGAAATGCTGTTCTTTTTTTTTTTCTTTCTCCAAACATCCCATTAAAAATATTGTCAAAAGACTTTAATTTGTACTAAGTGAGTCCACAGTAATATCTTCCAAAATGCCTGGATATTTTCTAGGTATAGTTTTGCATAGTGCTAATGAGATTTCATTAAGTAAGGGTTTCATCTGATGACTCTACCATAATATTTGTGTAAGCAACACTACAAAGTAGAACAAGACTAAGCTTCCTACAGGTGTTAATGTCATCGAGGTTATGTTTTGCCTTCAGGTCAGCATACAGGCAGTTCTGTCTAGGTGTTTACATGGTCTTCCTGAATCAGTTAATTATTCAAGGAAAGTGCTGTTTTATTAAATAGTTTGCTGCAGTTTGTGTATACTTCAACGAGCAATAAAATATTTGCTTGGCTTTGGTGCACAAACTTTTGCATACCACTAAATGTAAAAAGGTTTCTGGAGGTAATAATGTTTATTTTGGTGAATAAACGGTCATGTCCTCTAGGTGGTGTGTGGGCAAGACCACAGTTTATTCCTGACTGAATCAGGCACTGTGTATGCTTGTGGTTGGGGAGCAGATGGACAGACAGGTCAGGTGTCATTCATTTCCTCTCCTTTCTATCATCATCTTTTCTTAGAGGATTACCTGGACAAATCCCCCCCCCTCCAATCTGGCCTATAGTTATGAAACAACCAGGACTAATCTGTTATTAAATTCCTCAGGTCTGGGCCATCACAACAAGGCTGCATTGCCTGTCCCAGTTGGTGGTGATCTGGATGGGGTAAAAGTTCAGCAGGTGAGCACTTATGGAGACTGCAGTCTGGCTGTGTCCACCGAGGGTCACGTCTTTGGCTGGGGTAACTCTGAGTACCTGCAGCTCGCCTCGGTCACAGAAACCACACAGGTATGATTTAAGCAAGCAAGCAGGCAACTTGTGATTTGTATTTTTATTTTTTTGAAGACCTGTAGATATGATTTATAAAAATATATACAGATAATATTAAATAAATATGTACAGTTTAAGGTATCAATCACTTTCAAATGAACTCACTCAACAGGTTGTGGTGTAATAAAAAAAAAAATCCTGTTGCTACCATAATGTTGATCATTTTTATTTAGCAGCAGGTCCAAAATGTGTTTTATTCCCCTTATACTACTACAAATTACCAATAATTCCAATTTACTATTCAAATCTATGAGATAATAAAGTTCCTGTTCCATCATGAGCCTCACTCTTGATGTCAATTGGATGAACAAAAAAGAGCCTGTCGTGTGCTGAAGTCTTTCCCATGATGGAAAACCTACTGAAACTGGAGACTCCTTAACTGTTAAATAAACAAAATATCCTTAAAGAAAATGTCACCAACGTTTGTGTGTTTTTTCTTTCACAAATCTGTTTATTAGATTTAAGTTACGTAATGCCCCTGAGTAGGCTGTTGCAAGAGATTTTGGCAAACTCAGCACAGGATTCGAGATAACGTTTCACAATGCAAATCAAGTTTTCTCACAGGGTTTCTATTTAGCGAAATGTTGTGCTGCACCTCTCTGTCATTTCCTCGTGTTTTGCAGATCAGCTCTCCACGGCTGCTTCCTCTGAAAGGAATCGGAAAGGTGACGCAGGCGGCTTGCGGCGGAACTCAGGTCGCCGTACTAAACGGTGAGCGCTGTTCATTTGAAAGGGAATGATGCCGTATCTTTCCCAACCCTAACCCTTCAAGCTTGTTTCAGATTCTCCTAAGTGATTTGTGTAATATTTACACGTCAGAGACTAATCTCTATATCGCATCCCAACGTTTTTCCAGTTGCATTTAAAATGCAAAGTCATGATTCAACGATCCTGTGATCTCACCAGGGCTACGTCGACACTAACACGGATAAATTTGAAAACGGTGCTTTTGTCTAGGAACGCTCGGCGTCCACACTTTCGTTTTCAATCGTTTCTCAAAAGTTGATCCACACTACAACGTCTGAAAACGATTACATAAGACACGTGACACTTCGACCTGCATGATTTCTGTCTGCCGATTATTTACTTTACGGCTCTTTTGAAACGTCGCGGCAAAGACTAAAAACGCGTCATCTTTTTTGAAAGCCTTAGTTTTTACAGTCCACTGAATTTTCAATGCTTTCAAACGAAACATATTAGTGTGGACATGGCTTAGGTGTCCCAAAATGTCCTGTCTATTGCACATGCATGATGAATCGAGCAATGTAACAGGAGATGTTTGTTTGCAGAGAACGGAGAAGTGTTTGTGTGGGGCTACGGAATCCTAGGAAAAGGGCCTAATCTGGCTGAGTCAGAGATCCCAGAAAAGGTGCCAGCGACGCTTTTTGGGAAGTCGGAGTTCAACCCGACGGTAAAAGTGGCCCACATCCGCTGTGGCCTCAGTCAATTTGCAGCCATCACAGGTGAGGCTTGTGCAAACTTACACTTGAGTGTAAAAGTTGTTTTTTTTCAGAAAATAACACGTGCCACTGATTTGCAGTGTATTCTTTGGAAAATAATTCAAATGTGTTCATCCAAAAGTATATCATAAAACATGGTGGATGTGCTGTTATATGCAATCAACAGTGGTGTAATGTGACGCAGCTCGACAAGTTGCCAAGAATAACCTTTTGTTTTTTAATTAATCATCATTTAGTACAGCTACAAATTCTCTCTCTCGTGTCCCTCATAAAGGAAATAAGACCAAAAAAAAATAAAAAACAGACCTCCATTTTGGGGAACAATAATCTCCTTTTAAAAATGCTAAATAAGCCATTATTTATTTGTATTATTTAGCCATGATATGCATTTATATTCAGATTATTTGGAACTAAAAAAAAAACCCACATCCCTGCATAAGTAAAATGTGAAACTTGAGTAAAATTGTTTTGTCATCTTTATTTAATACTGATGGTACACTTTTTTCATTCTTGGAATACTAGATGTTTTATTTCTTTCAGATCGAGGTGAACTGTTTGTCTGGGGTAAGAACGTGCGAGGATGTCTTGGCATCGGGAAGCGAGATGACCAGTATTTTCCATGGCGGGTTCGTAAGCTGCAGACCACAAACTTCTCCCTGTTGTCACGCTTGAACTTAATACACTACACATGCCGGAGGAGAGTTTGAAATCGCTCAAGGAACGGTGGTATTTGTCAATAAATATTGCTCCAGGTGACTGTTTTGTTCCCTTATTTTTTTCAGGTGACGGTTCCAGGTCATGTGGTGGACGTTGCATGTGGTGTGGATCATATGGTGGCCTTGGTCAAGTCTGTCATATGAGATTAAAGCTGTGGAGGACATCGCAGTACACATCACTTTTTGAGGCTATCGAGCTTGAAGGACTGCTTGCACACGGAAGGTATAAAATTAATCCTCATGGATATGAAATGCAGTTTATCTGTGATGTTCAAGTGAGCATCATCTGTGCGATGATCCAAAACTGAGCTGAATATTTCCCTTTTTTGGATCGGTACATAAAAAAAAAAAGCAGCTCAGGATGGAAAGATCCATGAATGTGAGGAGTTACGCAAGTCCCTTGTGTCGGAGCAGACAAACCCAACATCTGTTTCACTTGGCTTCATTGTACAATGACTCAAGTCTGTTCTATAATAAACTTGTCTTAACATTACCGAGAAGCAGAGGATTAGCCAACTGCGATATACTCTGATATTAAAGCCGCAGTTGTGTGTTCTGTGTTTCCTGTTACGCTTTTTCTCGTATTTTTAGAGCTCGCAAGAAAAGAGAGAATTTTGAAAGCGTGTACCAGTTAGTTTGAGTATCAGTAATATCAGTCGTTGCTGAGACGGAAAGCATCGATAATTGTTTGGCGGTTTCATGACCGAGCCGTCGGCCCGTTACGGACAAACAACTGAGTGTTCGTATTTCGTTTGACAACTTTCGTGAGGTTTACTCGGAAAATTACGTCTGCCAAAGTAGTGGACGATTAGACAAAATTTGGGGTAGGAGTAGCAAAAAAATTGTTTTTGTCATAGTCCAGGATGGTGGAAAACCTGCATAGCAAGAAATTCCTTGAGGACGTATGGAACTTATCTTGACACGTTTCAAAAGTTATGACCTCGTGTATACTTTTAAATTAGGACCAAATTTAAGCCGATTCCTATAAGCTGCCATTGACCTGTTTTAAAGAAGTAAAGGTAGAATAACAATAGAGTGCCTGTGCACCAACGTCCCACCAATACTCTATTATACATTGTTCTAGACAGCAGTTTTCCAAAGCATAGTAAAGGACCATGTTGGTTCCACCGAATAGCACTAATTGACTAATCTGCAAGTGTGGTCTTAGATTTGATGATGCTTCATTTGCATAAATCAATGCATTGTATTTGAAATAACCTTGCAAACATATTGATCTCTATCGTTTCTTACTTGAAGCCCTGAATCAGAAAAAGGTTAATCTTAGAATGGCATTTTGGTCAGGATTTATGTTCTTGCTTTATTCGTTCCATGATAAATTCAGATAAGATCAATGGCACCATTAACAAAGCTTAAGGAATGAAAGCTTTTCTGAAGATAAGGTGAACTAGTCAGCGCAAAGGGAAGTGCGGTTGCACGCTCGGGAAGTGAAAACCGGGCCGTATGGGAATGCTGCAGATGGCGTGGATGCATCCTCTTATGCTAAACAAGCAAACCGGCTCTATACTGCACCGTTCCGAGCTCCGCCATATTACCTAATGCAAATGCGAGCGAACTCTAAATGCGCTATGCAAATCGAAAAAACAAAAAACATGCTACACTGAAAGGTCTTTAATCGAAGAGGCATAAAAGGTGCTTCCATCAAAAACTTTGAGCTCATCAGGACAGCCATCTGTAGTATATCAGGTCATCGCTGCTATCCTGATAGATTGCTGGTGGTTGTGAATTAAGGTAAAACAAACCAGCGTGACACGAATCTCACAGTTGGCTGGCATCACTATGGCAACTCTGAACTCCATGGAAATGAAAGATAAAAGCTCGAGCAGGGGAACGTGAAAAGCAGGTCAGGACAATTCATCACAGAAACACTACAAGCTGAAGAAATAGCGTTTTCATTTCTTTAATGGTCAGAAGAAATAGGTCACCCAATTATTTATTTTTAACACTGATAAATACATGGTTTCTGCTAATCAGATCTAACAGGGCAAAAAAAGAACAAAAAAAAAAGAAAAAGCCTGTGGAAAAATAACATCCATTCGTGCGTTAAGACCAACAAATGTGACCCTTTTAAAAAGAGATTCCTTCTAAGGAGCAATTATTCTTCCCCACTTTTTTTTTTTTTTTTTCACATCAGTAAGAACAGTAAGATCTTTAGGAAAGACCTTTAAATAAAGTGCAGACTGGGGTGAGAGAGTTGAAGGCCTACACTAACGCTAGTGTCCTTTAACACTTAGACCCCAACTAACATTCAGTGAAGGACTGTAATTCTTCACGTCTTGTCGTTTCAAGAAAAAAACAAAAAAAACAAAAGGGTGAACGGTAAAACCTTGGTAAAGAAGCTAAAGTATTGCGTGCCATTCCTTTTGTTCCGGTTAAAAAAAAAAAAAAAAAAAAAAAAAAAAAAAGACAGCTCCACACGTGAAAAGGGGGAAGTAAATGTCAAAATAATAGTGTACAGTCAAATTGCACAATCCATTCTCTATTTTTACAGTTGAAAATTATAAAAAAAAAAAAAAAATTCATGAAGTGATAGTGACATCATCCCCCCCCCTCTATTCAGCAAAAGACAAAAGCCAGGTCAGACATGACACGATTCCAATCTGATAAATCTTCGCCCAGGACCGACACTGACTCGATGCTGGAGTACAGAAACCCATTGATTGTAGTTTGGATACAAGGGGGGGGGGGGGGGGGGGACACAACTTATTCATAACTCAGTGACTTGGCATTGAAAACGAGAACACGGGCTTTGGGTGAAACGAGGGCAAAAGAAAGAAAGAAGGAAAAAAAATAAAAACGGTTTCACGGAAAGGTGAAGAAAAAAAAAAAAAGCTTTTTTTTTCTCATAGATTATGATCGATCCATATCATTATTTTAAAACAATCACCTTTCAAATTGAAAAAGAAAAAGAAAAAAAAAAAAAAAAAAAAAAAAAAAAAAAGACTACACACTCAAGGAGTCAGTTTAGGGATAAAGTGACTTGGCATAGTAAGAAAACAGGGATGAGCGATGATAAACATTTACACAACCGCGGTGGCGTACATTCTTGGCCTTCTATTAAAGAGGACCGGTTTCTAATACATTGTGGTTATTTTCAATGAATCAGGAATCGTTTTGTTTGAAAGGAGGAGGGGGGGGGGACCCAGCCCACATCTAGGTGTTGTTGTCATGGTGAAATGGGTTTGGAGAAAATAAGGGGAGGAGACAAGGCATAGAGAGGGGAGAAAGAAGAAAAATCTAACACTGCAGTCACACCAGCTAAGGGTCCCTGTAGAAAAGGATGCGCTCTCGAGCAGGAGGTTGAGGGACAGGTATTGGCACAATCAGTCTAATGAAAGTGGGAGAGTGCAAGTAAAGTAACCCAGGTCTCTCTCTGTCTATCTCTCACTCAAACACACTCTCGCACACACCTTTTCATTCTCACCCTCGGCTCCCATTATCACCCCCCACCCTCACCCAACAGCAGTCCTCAAAAAAAAAAAAAAAATATGGCACTTTTGAAAATGATAATCTAGCAGGGACTTTGAGAGGCTCGTGTCCGGTCTCACTGTCCTGTGCTCTCGTTGGTCCTCAAAGCTCCAATCACACTCTGGATGTTCTCTTCTGGAACCTTCAGAAAAATCAAAGATTTAGATCTTTCCTATTCAAAACAATTATAGTATTTTTTATGGCCTGTTCAGCCAAACCTTTCAGACTGCTTTTTATGCCGAGTCACAATGGAAACTGCAAACGGCCCTCAAATGAAAAAAAAAACAAACCCCACCACCTACTTACCAGAGCATGGTCAAACTTGAAGGTGCTGATGTAGTAGGCTGGAATGTCAGCAGTCGCCAAAGGTTCAGATATTTGGGCCACAATCCCACATTCGTCTGATGAGAAGACAAAAAAAAAAAAAAGAATAATGTGGTCTGCGTTTACTCATCTGTTTGAATTTGCTTTATATTTTTTTTTTTTAAGCAAGTCAGAGCAATTGATTTCTCTTGCTTTGTTGAGAGGTTTGCACGTACCAAATCCTAAAGGCTGTCCTCCGATGCGAACCATTTTCCAAAGTTCTCCTGAAGCACTGGTAAAGAGGACGTTATTGGGGAACCTAGCAAAATAGACGAAGTCAGCAAGCCACAAACGTGAAACATTTATTTATCAAAAAGATAGTTGATAGTCAAGTCATTTATCAAACCACTTAAAGCCATTCAAATTCATTAGACAACCCAATCAGACACAATTGTCCACATTCCAGTGCTGCCAATCACAAATCCACCTGTACTATGAGTAATGGCGTTGAGAGACAGGCCTAACCTTCGAGTAGTCTGCTCATCCATAACCAGGGAGATGTAGCCCTCGATCAGGGAGAAGGAAAAGAAGCGGATGTGTCCTGAATCCTCGTTCTGTGCTCCGGCCTCCTTCCCTCTATCACAAACAAAACCATGGCAAAATTATGCAAAGGACATCCAGTCTACAGTGCAGCCTGCTTTTTCTTAGGCCGAGGGTTTCATACTGAAACAACACATTAGAGAGAGAAGCACTCAGCAGAGTTGCTTTTCCTGTACAAGTACAGTACAGTAATGCAAGTCTTTGAAGCTGAGTGCTTGTATGTCAGTCAACAGGACTGAAAGTGCAGCCTGTAATTAATTTGGCCGCGGCGGGTTTTGTTGTGCTGGTTGTGTAATCAAACATGCTGGACTTGAAACGACAGTGAGAATGAGGTCAAAGTGCTGAACGGTAGCTTTGATTTGGTTTACGTTTCCATTGGATGAACTGTATTGAAATTATAGCTGTTTAATTATACGCTGCACTAAAGCAAGTGTAATCAGTGAGAATAATTATACACAATTCCATATCTATTCTATTTTTTTTTTTTCATATACATCGATCAGGCATAACATTATGACCACCTGCCTATCATGCCGCCCATGACCTTTCGCCGGTTCGCCACTGTTCCTTCTTTGGATCACTTTTGATAGATACTGACCACTGCAGACCGGGAACATCCCACAAGAGCTGCAGTTTTAGACAATTTGTCAAACTCGTTCAAATCCTAATTGATCCCACCCACTAACAGGTGCCATGATGAAGAGATAATCAGTGTTATTCACTCACCAGTCATGATGTTATAATGTCAATCTTATGCCTGACTGGTGTATATTCTCTCAAAGCAGTATGGGCACAGTTTTTTTTACCCTCAAATCTCCTTCAGGACACCACTTTTCTATCTGCGTAGCTCTCCTATCAGGCTAGCAGATGGCTCTCAGTGCTGGCCATATGTGAGAAAAGGCGAGGCTCTTACCCTCCTGAGTAGAACATGACATCCATGAGCAGGGTGGCCACAGAGGGCAGTGTGTCTGGGTCCAGACTCGTCACACAGAACATGTTACTGGGACTAGAGAGAGGGTGAATGATGGGTCGAGGGACTAAGAGAGAGAGGGGCAGAGAGAAAGAGACACTAAGATGGTTGGACAATGCTACCCAGGCATGCATAGGTTATCAGAAAGCAACATTGAGTTTGTTACAGCCAGAAACGAACACTCGTATCAGCCGATAAAGAACTACTTCTTACCAACTTTAGGCTTGACGAATCCGTTGGTGACTCCGGAGCAGTTGGCGGCTACTGTCTCTCCATTCACCACTCTAAGGAGGGTGAACTCTGAGGACAGCGTGTGCATGACCATGGGGAGGTCCCTCTCTCGGACCTAGACATAGAAAACCGAACACAAAGAGAGGTGCTTTAGTCCCAAGATTATTGAAATCAACCACAGGACCAGTTTTCAAACGATATAAATAGAGTGACCAAAATTATTGCCTTTTAGTGTACAAATGATTTTTGCAGCCTCAAGTATAACCTTTTCGATACAAGAATTATGCAATCCTTGTTTTACGTGCGGAACATAGTAAAAATCTACTCGCGCTTTGTCACTGTGGCTACTCGATTCATCCCGGAAACCCGATTTGTGTGAAAACTTGATTTTGTTCTGCGCATGCGTGAAATCGTTGCCACTTCCGGTCATCACCAACGTTTCATGACAGTCTAGCGATATGGATTCTTTTGTGTTTTATGTAGACCTTCTTAAAAGGAGAAATTCCTGACAATTCCACATATCGAGGGAATGAATGAATAGAAGGAAGGAATTCATTTATGAATAAATAAATTGAATGGATAAACAAAATCCTTATCTAATTATCATCTTTAGATAATTAAATATTAAATGTAAAATAAAATAAAAATAAATAAGAAAAACAGACACATATACATACATCTCTATTACTCAAATGGCCTCTAACAAATGTAGACTATTTAATTTTCCCATTTATTTAATTTTGAACTAATCAATTTAATTTCTGCCTATTCAATTACTTAATTTAATCAATATAATAAATAAGTAAATATAATAAATAAGTTGCATTAATGCAAAATTGCATTAATTTGATTTATTTAAAATATTTGCACAAATATTCACAAATGTTAAAAATAATAACAATAATAAAAATAATAAAACATTTTATGTTTTGCATTTCTTCCCCCAACTAACAAAATTGAACTGAACAGCGACTTAAAAACCAAGTTACTTACCGAAATGTGAATTTTGTGTACCCTTACAGCCCTACACATTCATTCATCTTTTAATAACATTTCCAAATACATTTTCTTACCTAGGGGCACGTTCAATGAACAAACCCCATACCACTATATTTTCGATGTGAGCAAACCAAAACAACAAACTAACTTGGGAGGAATAAGCAAAACTACACACAGACAAAGAGCGAGTTTAGTATCAAACCCTTGTCAATGTATGATTCTTGCACAAAAAATTAAAATAAATAAATAAATAAAAGGGCCATTCACATTATAATCTCTGGCAACCAAAAGGACAACTGCACCAGTGACTGGAGCATAAACACTGCCAGCCGCAGAGAGTATGGACATCTGTAAACTTGCCAAGCCGTTTAAGCCTCTCACAACCCTTGTGAACTTGGTTTCACTGAAGTATTTACACTTCAGGGCCCCCGGTTTCATCCTGAGCTCAGGTTACTCACTGTATTGAGTTTCACGTTTACCGCCGACACTTTTATCCAACGTGAGACAGACTAGAACTGCACTCTTGAGGGTTAAGGGCCTTGCTCAAGAGCCCAAAAGTGCCAGCTCGTTATTACTGTGATGTGAACTCATGACCTTCCAGTGAGAAGCCAAAGCCTTAACCACTGAGATGATGTTCGCATGTTCTATTCAAGTCTCCGTGGCTTGTCTTGAAGTTCTCTGGTTTGCCCCGAGGTGTGAACATGTGTGTGCTTTCCGCCCTGAGATTGAGACTGGCATTTCTTCTATGTTGTACCCCCGTTTTGCACCTCTGGATCAGTGCCCTTTGACCCTCACAAACTCTGCTGTTCTTGTTGTAAATTACGTCAAGGATCTCAACACAGCGAACGATATGACTCAACTTTGTATATCGAGTCGCGGGTCCTACCCGGATTTGCAAAACCAGTCCATTTTGGAAAGTTGGAATGCATTCATTTATTGATCAAACTACAGAAAACATTTATCATCATATTTGAGCTATCTGTCTGTGCAAAGCTTCAGTTGTCCATGTTATTGTATCTGATCTTATTGGAAAAAAGCTTGGGGGTTTAAAATCAGTTGTATGAGATTAGAGAAAAGAAATTGCACAGCGCATGAGGGCAACAAACCTGAGCTTGAGAGCCATTAAATTAAACCAAGATAAAAGGATCATGTCTGTTGGACTAACAAGGTACTATGCTGGCGGGGCTAGCTGTCCCTTACTGCTTACCGCAAAACACACACCACACGTTTACCCCTACACTCATTACTGCTATATGGAGATAAGTATAGCTAGAAATTTTTAAAAAGTATAATCACTTGGTACTCAATATTCGTAGACTATGCTTAAAGGATCAGTTACAGTGCTTTAACGAAATTGTTAGGTTCCTTGCCATGTTTCCGTCAGTGTCGTTGTAATCTGAGCCTCGGCTGTCAATTTGAATGGCATCTTCAACATCAAGCATTCTGATGAGTTACTAAACTTGACTGTGCAAAGAATTTCCAGTGAAGAGCGTCCGTTAAGGAATAAATATGTGTCTGATCGTCAGGCCCGTGCAACAGAGAAAACCTGCCCTCATTTGCATTGCAAACGACGCCAATCACCTCCCGAATGCATTACGAAGAAAAACACACACAAGGATGTCTTAAGCAAACAATTGGACTGAAATTCAAAAATATGTCCTACAGAGCGCATGCTAAACACACTCGCTAGGCAGGGGAGGGGGGAAAAAAACTAAAACAACGTTTCAAGGGCAACCCCTGTGGATCTCCTTTCTGTATTTTGTCAGCATGGGAAAAGCAATACAATATCCCCGACGGATACATCTGACTATCATTAACTTATGAAAAGCGAAAAAAAGAGAAAAATAGACACCCTGAACCATGTTTTTTCTTCTTTTTTTTCTTCCCCATTTTGAAACACAAGACCCATTACAGTTTGACGAGCAATAGAAAAGTAGGCCAGGCCTGGGCTGTAGAAATATATAAACAAATAATAAAACAAGTGAGAAGCATGGGTGTCGGTTTTGTCTCCCGGCTCCGATGAGTCAGATAAAAGGGTTTACTTCAGCCTAGCTATTTATAAAAAACACACACACACACACACACACACACACACACACACGCACACACACACACCAGGGTTAGAAGGAGAAGCAAAGGGAACCTGCACTGGCCCGAGTCAGAGAAATGGATCAACAACAACCCCCCTCTTAAACAACCTTTCATTGCCCCCCCCTCCCCAAATGACTGCAGCCAGGAGAGTGTTGTGATGAATTCCAGCAAGAGGCCATGCTGATCCTCTTTACATAACCACCTCCAGATTAACATCGGCTTCGCCTTTTTTATTTTCATAAACAGGTCCTGGAGAGCGTGCGTGCGGGGTTGGGGGGGGTGTTAGAAAGAAAGGGAGAGAGTGTGTAGCTGATAAGAGATTCACACACTCGCTGCACACAAAGAAAAATGTGCTGAGACGACAAGCATGAGCAGTTGTCATAGTGGACAAGTCTGGACGTCTTGCATTTTCTATTCTCCAACCTCAATGGGCAGCTGTTCTTTCTTCAGCTAGGAAATAAATTATAGCCTCGAGCGTCAGTGTGTTTTCCCATGGAATATGCTTAAATTACAGATTTCATATGCATGGCATGAAAAGATTGCATATTCCTAAGGGATTGAGGAAAATACCTTTCAAACAGCGAGTGTTCAGTGCGAGTGCTCTAACGCCAAGTTCGATTACTATCTGAATAAAGTACTGCAACCACCAGACATATGCACATGAAAGGGCGGCGCCACCAGGGGGTGTTGCGAGTAATATTAAGCTACAAGGCAGCTATACAACAGACTCGAATAAGGTGTAATGATTTTTAACAGATATTTTAGGCTTTAATGCTCCTTTTACTATCGTACAAAAATGCTTAAAATACTTAGCTATTCAAGGCCAACTGATTTGCGCTTGCTCTTCTGATCCAAGTCAAACCAAAAAGGTTTGGGTAATTAGTTAAATATGTTTCCTTGAATGAGTCAGAATGTTAAAACTCAGCAGATCCGCAGATGACTGGCAGCTGACTCAGACAATCCAATATTATAGGCGAAACATTTTCAGCTATTCCGATCAAAACACTGACCTCTCCAATGAAGCACATCTCTTGCATTCCCAAGTGTGCCTTTCAGCCTGGACTAGATGTCTATTCTACTGTGAAATGCACTGTGCATGCAAAAAAAAAAAACCCCAAAAAACCCAAGTAACCACTGAGAAGATAGAGCTCTGCATGTTAAATATGCAAGTCACTTCACAGAGTCAGATTTGACTGCACACAACTGCTGAATTCTCAAATCTTATTGGTCAAAAGGTGTGCTGTTACGTTCTCGTTCTTATACATTGTCGATTGTATAGTAATTTAGACTAGGAATAAAACGACAAACAAATTTCATAAATCTTTTGCACAATATCCACTTCAATTAATGCCAGTTATTTGGCATGTTCCCTATTTCTAGCTGAAGGAATGGAATATTAATACTCGGTAGCTCTGCATTCCAATAAATGTAACACCCCCGTGTTAATTTCCCACCCTGCCCCAGAAGTGTGCATCATCTATAAAACAGCTGCCTGTAAAAGAGACAGGAGTTACAGGAGGAGATGAGTGATAACAATGGCCATTAACAATTTGTAGCATTGCCAATGCTTTGCTGTGTCATAACTTGGAAGCTCTTCTATTACTACAACTCTCAGGCAGAACAGTGACGGTTTGAATGCAGTGGAAATCATAGATTGTCCAAAAGAGCAACATGGTGCTATCGGTTGTCAACACCAAAAGTTAATCTTTTCACGGCTATTTTTTATTCTGACGGGATACTAAATGTGATCCACTGGATTACTGTTCGAAAAAATACAACATTCTAACTATTTATTTGGCTACTTTGCAATTTTGGAGAGCATCCTTGTATCTTCAAATATGGCCCAAGTAAGCATTTCACACTGTTACAGCTGTCCATTAGATTCAAATTCCCTGAAACAAATGTTTTTACATTTCAAGGATTTTTTTGGATCTAGTATACTAACCACCCAAGAGAAAGGAAAAATAGAGAACAATAGAACAACCCTTAAAATTGGCAATTCAATTGCGCTAAAAGTAAACAGCAAAGGAATGTTGAATCTTGTTGGGAAGAGGAATGTGTAAGAAACGTACAAGAAAGTGCTAGAATTTCCCGCTAACTTCGCGACTCACCAGGATGAAGTCCGTCTGGTAGGTGGACAGCATGAAGACAGAGATGTTGTGGTCAGCCAGGGGGGCAATGACGGACTTTGCGATTTTGGTCACACCAATTGGCTGGGAGCTTGTGGCGCTGCCACCCCCCGACACCACGTTGAGAGCTAACCATGTCGCCTCCGCTACGCTGAGGTACTCCGACTCAGGGAGTTCTGAAAGAGAGGCAGAAAGTCAGTGCAACGTACGAGAAGATTAATAAAGAGCAGTTTAATACCTTTAACCTTTCGAATGAATGAGGTCAATAAACAACCTCGAAGTACCACACAGGAAATGATGGCTTTGTTCCTCCCCACACCAATAAACAGAATTTCTTAGTGGGTCATAACCTTTTTCATTATCATCAATGCTGGTAGACCCACAGCTACTTGTATCCATGGTGACCCTGGCGACCTGGGTGTAATGACACGCATTCACTCAGTCAACCACAAAACCAAACGGGCCGACAGCTTGGCCTTGGTTAACCCCGTAATGGAAGCGAAGTAGCTGATGAAGCAATCTGTGGTCAAACATTGCCAGTGTGTCTAGATGGGGGAGGATGTGTGTGATCTTTCTTTTCTGCCTGTGAAGCTCGAGAAACGGCCAAACGTACCTTTAAAGCCATCTTCGTCAACTATGATGGTGTAATCCTCAGGGGTTTCGGTCAAACTGAAGAACTTGCATCTGTAGAGTAGGAAAAGTAGATGAACATGCAGCAATGTTTAGAACTGAAGAAACATTTCTGAAAAACATTGCCAATATTCGGGAATGATATAATGGTGTGGTGAACCACAAGCAAACACATTTGTGGAATTCTGGAACAAGGACTGGACAAGGTCTGTTCTGCAAAGAACTGGAGGTATAGTGCAAAATAATGTATTGTTTGTTTGCTGAGCCCCAGAATTATCCTGTCTGGGAAATTGGGGCTAAAATGGTGGCAGGCACAGATCACACACCAAGTGAACACTTCTTTGTGATGGTTATATAACAATAACGCTTGCTGAACAACCATCCAGCCACAAAGGGAAGTCCATAGAGCAAAGTTTGCTCATATAGTCTTAAAAATGATTGAAACGCTAAACACATTAACTGTGAGGTCTCTTTCCACACTGCTTCAAAGATATCGCATAACAGAACAATATTTGAATGCATTTGCCACATGACTTGGCCTTACGCAAGCAGAACCCATCACACACACACACGTCAGGGTGCCAGGCACCTTTTTAATGCCACTAATAAAACCAGACTTAAGATACTGGGTAAGGGGAGTGCTTATTTATGGCCTTTCAAATTATCCCCCCATATTATTTTTCCCTTTCAGAAGGGGGGGGACCAAGATGTTTGTTGATTCTGAAAAGTAAGTTCTTATCTGATGCTGCCATACTAGGACAGAATTTCTCAAGGGGTTTTGTGAAGCACTCACGTCGCACGACCAGGTCTTTTCAGAGTCGCCCGAGGGGAAGCAGTATGTGAAAAAAGTGTTTACACTGTAGTTGTAAAAAGACACAGTGTTAAGGATTTCTGGACAAAAACAACAGCAAAACACTGGTACCTTTCAAGAGTCGATTTTTCACGTTTCAAAATGTTAGAGGCAAGTATGAAAATTAAGAACCCTGTTGGCCATAAACCAGATTCTTGGAAAAGCAACGATTTTCCGTTTATGACACATGGTTGACAAGGTGCCATCTTCCAGATGCCGGAGGATGGAAATTATGAGGGCCCTTACTTTATCTCTATCAAAAGAGAGCGATGCAGCAGCGCTTTACTGTGTCCAACTCTCTTATCTCCTAATCTGCTCCAGTAGATCAGCTTCCAAAAGCTTCAACATTCATGCTTCTTTGCTCCCGTAATTATTAGTGCAACGAAAGCCACTGCTCCTCCCATCTTCAATTTCACTGAACTTCACTAATGAGCGAGAAAGAAGCTCTTGATCTGTAGTTTTGAGTAGCTAGCACCTGACAAAGACCGTTATATCCTTTATGTTTGCGAGATTCTTTTTATTTTTGTCTATTACAACAGCTAGATTGAAAGACAAAAGATAGATCAATTCATTCATCCCAGAGGGAAATTCAATGTCTATCTATAACGTTAAGAGTTTGCCCCCCGGAGCAACAACCTACCACCATAATTGCAATTAAACATCACAAATACGTATTTTAATACAACTGTGTTGCATTTCAATCATTAAAACAACAAATTCACTATTACTAAGCAATGCCTCAATACATTTCTTACTCGCTGCCAAAGTCCACCATATTTCAGTTCATTGCGGGTGTGCATACACGACTACAGGAAGCACAGGACGCAAAATTCTAAATCGAACAGTGTGTTCAGTGTTGTTTGTGAACAGAATGGGTCTTTTTCTTTCTTGTTGCACTACGACACGGTTGAACTTCCCTTTCGATGACGCCAGCTGAAACAGTGAGGCAGCAAACTGGGCAGGAGCCGCCGACAGCATTCTGAACAGTAAGCGCCTTTCGCCACACCCCTCCTCACACACTGGGCTGTTGCTTCTCGCATTCGACACCACTGCGAGACAATTCGCAAACAAACAAGCAAAACACGCACCATCTGCCAAAGCAGGTATGTGGAATAATTCAGTCTGTTAATAAACAGAAGAAAGGGGGCCTTTCAAAGGAAGTTATATCGCTATAATCGAGAAGCCTCTCAAAGGACAACCCAGCGCCGACACAATGGTCGCCTCTGAAGGCACACTGTTCACAGCTAGATATAAGACCACAAGCTGAATTTGCTGGCAGAAAAGATTTAAAAAAAACATCCCCTGTTCTTGCTCAAGCTTGTTTTTAATAGCCTTTTTCCTGCGACAGAAGAGGAACTTGCAAATTTAATACATCTCTTTATCTGTCTGGCTTCTAGATGTTTCTCAGCACTAATAAGAATCTAATGTAAATCAAGGACTGAGGACATTTTCCTTCAATCGATTTTTTTTCCCCTTTAAACGATAGCATCGTCATAGTAAGAACAGGATTAAAATGGGGGGGGGGGGGGGGGGGAGGGGTACGTTGTGCAACAGAGGTTACGCTCTATGAAATTAAACCTAATCATGGTGGCCACCTGGGATAAGGACAGAGGACCAAAACAAGTGTTGTACTATCTTAAAGGACTCGCTATGTCAATCAATAATCAGCTTCAGATAAACAGTAAATCTCATCAAGTTTCCATGTGCCGACCATGGGTAACCTCCAGTCATCTAAATACCAGTAGGTTTGTTCGATAAAGGATGAGACTAGAAAAGAATTTCAGTGGCTTCCCCACCGCTGAGAACAACTTCAGTGTCCAAGGCCTGGCTTTATCTATTCAGAAGTGAAAATAAACAATGAAAACAAAACCCCCAAAGCTCTGAGCCCATTATGCATTAGCCAAGTGACTTACAGAACTGTATTTCTTCGAGCTGGGGACCCGTTAACTCCACCCACACTCACTTTAAAAGGGCTCATTAGGGTGCCAGCTTACGCCTCTGTAAATCCAGGAGAGGAGATGGCCTCCAGGACCGTGTGTCAGCAAACACAACTAGAAGGCATTAAACTCTACGAATCTACAGAATCGTCTACAGAGAAACAGGCAGTGAATCGGGCTTAAACCCTCAGAAGCTGAGGGTCACTCCATGTTGCTGTGTGCTGCTTTGAAATGATGCCCTCGTATTCACAAAAATATTTGAATCCACTGTCTGAAAGCAAGAGAACAGTATCTGACGATGGTGAGGAAACACGTTACATAACGTTTCGTGTTTATTTTGACTGAAAAAAAAATATGTAAAAGTACTAGTTGTTGGATCTCAGCTGCCCCCGGGCTCAATTATACCTAGAAATATATAAATCTATATACACAGGTCTATATATAAACATCTTTTTAAAATTCTCATAAGATGAAACACTATTTCTGGTAAAAAATGGTTTCTCTTCAACCTGAACCAAACTAAATATTGATGCATACTGAAAATAGATAGGAATTATTATTATACAGTATTTGTCTGCCTTCATATTCAATGACCATATGATCTGATTACGCTATTGTATGCACAAGACCTACATATTAACATGCATGGTGGCGTGCTGATATTAAAATAATCAACAACAGTGTGTTATTATTAAATACAATTATCTTGAAAACCAATTGCAGAATGTCTTGAAACGCTTCATTCCTCTATTACCTTTAAGAAGAAGATCGTTCAACCTTTTATTATTTTTTTAAAGAGTACTTTATTAATCCCAAAGGGAAATTGTAATTTTCGCATTGCTTGTCAGGAAGTTGGGGTCAGAGCGCAGGGTCAGTCATGGTACGACACCCCTGAAGCAGATATGGTTGAGTGTCTTGCACAAGGGCCGAACAGTGGCAGCTTGGTAGTGCTGGGGCTTGAACCCATAGCATTATGATTAGTAACCTTATCTACAGAACTAAGAAATATAATATAAAAATAATTTAAATAACGGAGTGCCATAATTCATGTTACAACTCCACCTGAATCATTAAATGTTTAATCCTATATAAATATATTTATATTTACTCTTTAATGCTGTGGACCACCCGTGAGACAACTTCGATCCTGCTATAAAGTAAGACAAACGGTCGCTTCACCGCCAGCATTTCATTTCTCCCAAAATTATGCAGTCGCACTGGAGACTTTTTTCAAAAACAAAAATTTCACATAAAGTCTCCTTGCAGAAAACTTCATCACATTATTCATGACTGAAAGCAAACTGTTGTTTATCAGTCTAGGAGCAGAACCATCCCTCTGAACAAGATGTTCCTACAGAAATGGATTTGAATATGCAAATGATTTTTATTACTACAAAAATTAATCAACACCCTCAGAATCAATGGTTCATGAATCCTGAGGTAGGAAATCTCAGTTAAAGAGTTAACAGAATCGACGCATCGACTTATCCGGGACAGATTTTTTTGCGTGAAGGTTGGATGAAATTTAAGGAACGCTATCTGTTAAATGACTCTAGATTACTCTAGAACCCGTTGAGGTGGTGGTGATAATATTTTACCGATTGCTAAAATAACATTGCGCCTTTGTTAACCACCACAGGAATGAAAACGCGGAAGAAAGGAAGAGAATGGAACGAAAAAGGAACGACATCGTACCCAACAGCTCTGGGTCTAATTTGTGAACTCACGCTGGTGTTTTTTCTTCTCAATTCACAGCAGTTTTAAAAAAAAAAAAAAAAAAAAAAAAAAAAGTATTTTGATTTTTTTAGTGATGATTCTTCCCCCCCCCCTCATGATTTGTGTTATGGGTTGCCCAATAAACGTGTTACTTTCACTCCAACATCCTCAGCTGAAATTAATAGTAATTCTACAGATATATACTACAAACATTCACCAAATACGTTTTTAATAATCTCACAAATGAATGTCATTTATATTTTTTCCCTGGCATACATAAAGATATACAGTACGCCATGGGCCGGACGGCTCGATCAGATCGCACTGTAACAGAAAATAAAAGGATATAAATGAAAAGGTGAAGTGAGGTGGTGATGATAACGATATTTTACCGAATGCCACGATAATATCGCGCCTTTGATAACCGCCACAGGAATAAAAACTCGGAAAGAAGGAAGCGAAGAAGAGAGCGAAGAAGCAACGAAAGTGCACCTAACACCTCTGGGTCTATGCAAAAAAATAATAATTTGTGAACTCCTGCTTGTTTTTTTTCCCCTTCTTCTCTCTTCACTGCAGTTGTTTACAGCTTTCCAGCAGCCATGCAAAGCACTGCAGCAGGAAGAGGGACATGGTAAATAATGTTAAAGCCAGGGGGGGTAAATAAGGTACAACCTGGTGTTTAGGAGGAAAATATGATTTAAAAAAAAACTGAATTGGACATCGTTAAATGGGATTAGGAGTCTTGGAGTTGAAATGAAAGGCTACAATAAGGGAGTGTTGATATGATGTGAAGGAAAAGCAATTCATTCAGTGTGGTTGCTGTTGATGATATTGTGAGGGTTTTTTTTTTTTGACGGAGGGGAGAAAAATAAATTACCAGCACGAGCTGCACGTCCTCGCGCGCGCGCGAGCGCACACACCCCTTTAACATGGATATAAAATAAGGGGGGTGACTGGGTTCATACAGAAGCCGTGAGCTTTCTATTTATAACCTGTGGGCTTCTTGTTTCATTTGTCGACAGCGTAGCGGGATAAGGAAGGAGTTTAAAATGTAAGTAAGTGGAAATGTTCTTTTACAGGTTGAGAGAGAGAGAGAGAGAGAGAGAGAGAGAGATACGCAGCTAGCTGTTCAATTCACTGGCCTAAAGCCCCTCAGGATGCCTTTCTACCACAAATTCTGTGTCATTCATTTGAACAATGGACAAACACACAATTCTGCATATAGAAATATATATATATAATACGTATATAAATACATAACGAGCTACTCACCTTGTTTTTGAAGGCAGGAAAGCGAGTTTTATCAGTCCGTGAGTGCAAATCTGGATGCCTTCCTTGGCTATACTGGCTACTTTCAGGTTGTGCTCTAAAATGTGCAGTTCCATCTTTTGCGTCTTCTCATTTGGGGCTAAAAAACACCTAAATAAACGGCTGTTTGACTCGTGTAAGCATGTGTGTGTAGGTAATTAAAAAAAATAGGAGAGAGAAAGCAGAAAACAACAAATAAATAAATAAATAAGTGAAAGCCAAACGGACCGGGTTTTTTAATAAGAACCTTCAAACGGAGCGGAAAAAAGGAGGCTAGAGAGAGAGGGGGAAAACCAGGGAAAAGTTGTGCAAGAGGAAAGAAGAGAAAGAGAGCGAGAAAGGGAGAGAAGCAAAGGGTGAAATAAAAAAAATAATACAGCAAAGCACAACGAGGTTAAAAGAAAACGGGAAAAGGGAGAAAAGAGAGGACTGTCTGCCTCCCCCCGTGTTTCCACTCCGGCGGGGATTGGAACAGTCCGGCAGCTGGCTACACTGAGACAAACAACCTGTCAGTCAAACGCGAGGGGGCGTGGCTATGGACCGGCGAGTTGCATGAGGGGAATCGTAGTTCAGGCATTTTTCTAAAACCCATAAAGTTTTCTCATTTTACTCACGAATAAACTCAAACATCAACAAATTTTACACTCAAATGACTCGCTGACCCGTTTTTTAAATCAACCTCGACCTACGTCAGCATCAGTGAAATCAGTCATGGGTTAAATACACTAGATGACTCCAGGCCCCGCCCATTTCGAGCCCCTGTGTTGTTTGAATCAAACATGGCATGTTGTGGCATGTCTTTTCCTGTCATCACGTTTTTATTTTAGTAATTAAAAAAATAAACTAATTTTTTTCTTATGATTTATGCTATTGATTTCACAATAAACGTGCTACTTTCACTCCAACATCCTCAGCTAAAGTTAACTTACAATAGTAATTTTACAGATATACTACAAACATTCACCCAATTCATTAAGAATCTCAGACAAATAAATGTCAAATTGTATACTTTTTTTTCTTGACATACATAAAGATATACAATATGCCATGGGACGATCATCGGATCGCGTTGCTACAGAAAATAAAAGGGTATACATGGAAAGGTGAAGAAATAGAATATAACAATGAAATATAATAAATATATAGTTGCAAATCATAGAAATATATTTACATTTGTATATGTGCAGACACTTTTGAGCACAGCAGTTGAGGGGTAAGGACCATGCTCAAGGGCCCATCAGTGACACTTTGGTGGTGATGGGATTCGAACTGAAGACATTCCGAACATCTTAACCACTGGGGTACCAATTCCCAAATAGGTATCAGCATTTATATCCATAGAGGCATATAACGTGCGAAAATGAAGCTAATGAAGTGCAGTTGGGCAAAATGTGCAAAGTGAAATATGTATGCAAAAGGCAGTATGAGGTAGTGTGCAGTGTTTGCATGGGTCTGTGAGAGTCAGGGCGTTTTTAAAATGAATGCATAATTTAAGTTTAGATTACGTGGAGTGTCCGCTTTGTGTCCCTTTTACTATAGAAACGATAATGTACTGTGTAGAAGAACATTAGAATTCGAACATTAATCTACATTTCCACATGAATCATTAAAGTTTAATCCTAATTCTAAAAAGCATCAATGCTTCCTGAAATGGCCAATAAATCTGTCAGCATATGATTACGGTCGGGATAACAAAGTAAGAATTTCCACAAATATCCTTTGACAAGTTTTATTCAGTGAAACTATTAGTTCAAATGTTGATGGACATTCAAGTTACCAGTGTATATATATATATATATATATATATATATATATATATAT
>JAAIIK010000078.1:2878549-2888567 GCA_014706435.1 Silurus glanis
CACACACACACACACACACACACACACACACACACACAAAAGGAGACTATAATGACTGGGCTAACCCTGATGCTGTTTTTTTCCAGCACTGATTGAATTACATACATTGTATTTATTGTTGACTCACACAGGTGTGAATTGTCCTTTTCATAACTTCTTGAATAGTCTCCACCTACAAAGCCCCTCCCACCTCCCAGAGCTTGATATCTTTTTGTCCACTTTTCTGCCTATGAGCTTCAGAACCTTCTTGCATAATGATTTGCTTTCTGATGACACAATGTGTTTTTCATGGCAAGATATTATCTTGAAGGTTTGGAGTTTTTTTTGTGAGACAGTGAGCAGTAAGTAAATAAGATAATCATGCAGAGAGGTTTTTTGGTTGACTTTTTGGGAAGTTAAAACAAACAAGACAAAAATACAGATTCCTCAGGCAAAAGTAGGTGGTTTATGAACCAGCATTTCTAGCTAATTTACATTTTTCAGGTTGGGTACCCTTGCAGATTGCTTACATAGGTACTACACTACTTTAACCTACTTAAAGAAAATCTGTAATATAATTCAAAATAAAGTTTTCCCTCCAAAATAATCCTTTGGGTATGCAGGTTACAAATCCCTTTTGCCTTAATCGTTGCTGTACACGAATCATACACAAACAAGGCACAATAATGGCCAACTGATTGGCAGAAGTGAGGACCCCCCCCCCCCTCTACAGTCTTCACTTCTGGCCATCATGTCACTGGGTTAAAAAGGTAGGCAGCAGTTTAATAATTCACAAGTCATGTCAGGCAGGTAATCAGTTTTTTTGTCTCACAGGGTCATAAACACAGGCCTTCTTTGTGTGTAGCAGTGATAAGATCCTGGGGACAATTTGATCTCCCAAACAAGCTAAATCATGCATTGGGCCGGTTCAAAGGACAAGCTATTCGTTTAGCTTGAAACGGCATCACAGTATCAGCTGATGGGATTTCCAGGTCTTCGTGTTCACAGAGGTTGTGTAATGAGGAGTAATAAGCAGCAAGAAGCTGATGCTATTTAGGGTCATGTGCTTGGAATGTTGTACCTGGAAAAAGTTAACAGTTAACTCGAATTTATTTAGAGACCAGAAATAGATTAGAGTGGGGGGCTTCTCACTATAGAGGGCTTAGTACTCAGTACTTTTTAAAGAGCAGAAATGAATGTGGAAGATTCAGCAACGTGTTTTATTACTGGTGAATATTGAGCAATGCCAGTATATCTTATCCAATAACCTAGTTAACTGAAAGCATCATCACTAGTCTAGTACACAATATAATTCAAAAACCCTTAACTGCAATGCTTCAAAAACCAGACTGCAGTGGGATTCAGACATGTTCCTGGCAGCTAAATGCCAGTTCCTTCAACAAATGAGCATAAAGCTCGATAGTTACATTCCACATTTCATGAACGTGTGTTGCCAGAGCAAACACGAATCAGCAGACTATAAAACAAGACCTTTCACTCGGCCCAAACCCGAGCACGAAAACAAGAGCCAAGGGCAACCCTTCATTAGTATTCGTGAGAAAATCCCAAAACATCACGTTCCTTATTCAGTAAATTAAACCACATTAATTCTTATGGTTGTTTGTCCAACTGTCATTAAGTTACAATTTTAACCGTGATACAATTTACTAGTTCAAGCATAAGGACATGCACAGTCTCAACTTTTTGGCAACTCAACATATAAATATATTTATAAATAATAAGCAAAAATTCAAGAAAAATCATGGTATAAGCTGGGACTCAAGTCAGTCACAGCCAGTTGAAACCCTATTATATATTTAAAAAAAGAAATAGGTATGAATTCTAACACTTTCAGCCAAACAGGCTTTTTTTTTTTTTGGGGGGGGGGGGGGGGGGGGGGTTGGGGGCACTAAAAGCTGCACTGTCTATAAAGAATCCTTTAATCTGCATCCCATAACCCGTGGGAAACAGCAAGAGCAAACCTCTGCTTGGCAGAAAGGATTCCATCTTAAATGCAGCTTAAAGTGCTCGCTGTATTCCTGTGATCATACAAGTGACACACTAAGTGCCTGGCCTTCATGTGCCGTGATGCTTTGTCTAAACGCCTACAAGCGTTCATGCCCCTGTTGCATTCATGCCATGGAATACATTTTTACATCAGTAAACAATTAAATGTCTCATCGCTTATCACAGCATGTTTTACTTCTAAGAATGAAACCACCATCACAAAACAGCTGATACTGGTCAGGGCAGTATTCCCAGAGCTCCACAGGTTGCAAAAAATAAATTACTGTGTGTAGAAACAAAAACACAAGAACACCACAAGACAATAGAAAACTGCACCGTTTTATAGCAAAGGACTTTTTAATTGGAGAGGAAGTTAGGACATTAACCACACAGACAAACAAAGGAGTTTGAAATCAAATCTTCACAAAAGCCTAATCATTTCACACTTTTATTAGAAACAAACATTACACACTACCACAGAAAACTTTTGTTCATCAGCTTAGACTCTCCAGTTGATCTAAGAAAGAAAAAAAAAAAAAAAACTAAGTCACAGAATATAAATGGGACAAAGCATTATTTCAGCACATCAGAATTAAGATGTTGCCCTTTGGACAGCAGGTACCTGAACAACCCTATAAACACCTGCATGGTATTTCTCAGGGCACTGATGTGCGATCACAGCGTTAAGGATCACCAGTGGCATTACTTGGCTGACCCCCTTTGAAAAGTGATGTGTGTAATGCTGAAAGTCTGTCATTTCAGAGAATCCCACAGCCGTAACAGGATATGGAGAGGGGGGGGAATGAAGAAAAAAAAAAATACATTTTTAGAAAAATTCTAATTTAATAAAAATTAACAGTGGCACAATTTCAACATGTTCCCAGTGAATCACACCAGGTCTCCTGAAGTGAGACACTGGGATGGTGTATGATTTCCGGTCATGTCCACAGCAGGTCGAGAACTTCACCTCCCGAGAGCTTTGGTATATGACCAAATAAATACGAACAAGACTGGTATAGAAGGAAAAAAAAAAAAAAAAAAAAAAAAAAAAAGGGTAGTCACCTGGCTTGGCACCATTCCCAGCTCTGATGTTGAGCATTTAGTCCATTCAGGACAGACCTGCAAGCCAAAAACAAAAGATCAGCCCAACAAATGCCTTTGCACAGTAACTAGTGATGAGGCTTGTGGCTAAATTCTGACAGCATAGCACAAAGTGGCCATGTTAATGTGCTGACTAAACCCTGACAGCAGAGACACATGAAATACAGCAGCCACAAAAATAATGACAGGAAAACAAAGGGAACTTTTATAAACAAGTTCACAAATAGTAGTATTCATTTCAGTAGAATGCCAAAATGTCACCATACAACTGTGCCAGAGGTCTGGGTGGAAAACAGCAGCGCAATAGTTTCAGTTGTAACAACTCAATTATTGTTTGGGGTTTTAATGTTAACTAAAAGAGCAACATTTATTTTAAATGACAAGTTTTAAGGACAACCCCTTAATCTTTACACAATTGTTCACCCAAATTACAGCTGACCAAACCCCCCCCCCCAAGAAATTGCTTTACACTGACAGCCAAATCAAAACTTAAATATACATAGGCATGTTAAGTCAGAATGCTCACTGGGCAAAATAAGACTGAAATGAAACTATATTGGCCTGTTAACTGAGTCATGATGACGTGTGCATCTACGTAACAGGGTTTGACAATTTTTTTTAAACAATGGAAAGCATAAATGTGATGCAAAAACAATGTCCTCTGGCTTTGAAATCCCTCATAAGTCAATACTTACAGCTATTTCAACTCAGTGTGCCTTGTGTACTTAAGTGACAATGAGTGTGTGAAAGCTGGATTTACATACGCACCCATCTTAGGCTTACACAGCAACATGGAATGAGAGTGAGGGCTTTATCATTCCTAAGGGGCAGAAACAGTTTAAACACATGATCAAATGAAAGAATTACAGATAAATTATAGATAATTTGTCTCAGTACCACCCAGGACCCAACATGCAAAGGTTGTGAGGTCCATGATGGAAGGTATTGGAGTTACTCTTGCACTGCCATTTGAACACTCCAGTCAGATATACAACTGGATGCAGATACCACACAGTGCTGGAAAGAAACTACCAGCAGTTCAGAAATTCAAGCGCAACACTTACCAGAGTTGGGAGAAGAGCACCATCATGTGGACACCAAGGCTGCAACAAGAATACACAATTAAAACTTGCTTTCTTGAACCTTCAATTTAATATTTACAGGACCAAAAGATAAGGTATCCAAGTTGAAAGCTTAATATAAGCAGCAAATAATTACATAACTGCCAATATTGACTTGTGCATTTACAATGTAAAGGTTTGTCCTGCAGCGTTTTTGCCCACAGAGTTAATGACAGTAACACCATGAGTAAAGCTATACTACAGAGTTAATCTTTGAGGCATTTCCAACGACACAGCCCTACTGTGAGGGGCCAGTCGGGATAGACCTCAGGAATGCATTAAAACAAAAGGGGAGGAGGGAAGAGAGGAAAAAAAAAAAAAAACCTACCATCAGGAAATCAGCCTTTCAATTCATGCACTTCATGTCTTTATAAAAAGGACAGGCCTGTGAGAAAAAAAAAAGTTTTTTTTTTTCCCTTAAACATATATTAAAGGTGGTCTTTTTCAACTAAAATGGACAAGATGTTCAGAGAGGCTGATTTCTTTCATGGGCATAAGAGCAGTTGAACATTAAAACGCCAATCATCACTACAAAGTCTACCATGGTGTGGTGATGCATCATATTCATAAACACTTGAAGCAGATTTGACCTTACCTTTAATCAGGATGCTTATCCAAAATCTGAAAGAATAATCAAAAAGGTAAGAATGGGTATCCAGGGTTTAAAAAAGGGGGAAAATGTCCATTCTCATAAGTAGCACTGACATGATTTAAGCACAGCAGTGAGTTGCAAGAGAACAGAATTGTACTCTTTGCACGGTCCTAGTTCCTAAGCCCACCTTCACTAAGCCGTGACTAGGACTGTGCATAAAAAAAAAAATATATATATATATATATATTTATTTGCCATCATTACCTTGAAGCACTAGTGATCCAGTCCAGCGTGCACATCCGGCCATCCTGTAGAGAAAAAGAAGGGAGCACGTGTGAATACATGCACAATGCATATGATAATGTTGGAAAGCGCTTCAGATATCCCAGGCCTCATTGTCACCTCAGCAATCAAAGATGCAGAGATGAAAGCAAACCTGGACATAATATCGCCATGAAACCTATGGAAGTGACCCATGACAGGAGAATTTCCGCTTTATTCCAGATTTAACATGGCTTTCAAAGAGAAAAGAACGGCTGCAGTGCACGAGCTCGCGTGCACGTGGAGGCAACATGGCGCCACTTGACTAGCCTGGCTAAACAGTTAGCATTCACCCGAGACGCTCTGAAACGCTCCAAGGTGCTCATAAACAAATAAAAACACAAAAATATAAATTATTTGAACATTCATCTCGAACCACTTAATTCCTACTCCACGTTATTCGGGTCGAGCGCGTGGCTTATATACATCACAAAAATAACTATTGCTATAATCGCTAAAGAAGAAAGGGTATGTGAGTTAAATAGAGATTACAGCTTCAGAATAAAGCGAATAAAACAATTAAACATGGACATTTACCGAAGTAATGGCACCGTGTTCATCACAGAGGAGCACATCGACCAGCTAACCGCAAAAAAGAGACCAGTAGATCTTCAGTCTGTAGAGTTATACAGTTCACAGTCACTACCTCCTACCCCTATACCGAGAAGCCCTGCCCATATATTAGATTCTAGATTCATGATTGGCTAGTGTTTCAAACTTGTCTACATGATACCGATAGTATCCAATAGGAGGCTGCTTTCTGAGCACGTGCTACAATGGACTGGGCTGGATTTATTGGACAACTTTACGGCAGGAATTTACGACAGGTTCACCCAAGATAGCTTTTAAGGTTTATATATAGGTTGATTGTGTTTTTGAATTTTTGAAATTTCTATTTATTATTGCTTAAATAAACACTACTATAAAATAATAACAATTGAAACACACACACACACACACACACACACACACACACATATATATATATATATATAAGGGATGTGCGTCTCCACATCTGTGCAATTCACATCTTGATGCATAATGAATGATACGATACATTAAATATACATTTGAAGCAGGTACAGGTGCGATACGATTCTCCCCAATACGATGCAGTGTGATCCGATTTCGATTAGATTCAACACGATACGATTCAATGCAAAGCGATGCAATGAAAAAATATGTTGCTATACAATTCAATATGGTACAGATAGTTAAGCTTTATGTTTTTGGTTCAGACAGCAAATCATAAATATACTTAAGTGCCTTCTGAATTCTAAGGCATGGCCCTTTCACAAACGTTCTTTTCCTGTTCTGTATCCAGGAAGATGCAGCTCTACCTCTGCCATGTTAATCTATGTTCGAATTGACACTTCTCAGGACACGCCTCGGTCTCCGTAGTGTTGTGATACGGCATATTCACATAGCAGCAGTGGTGCTGAGAGAACGAGCTTGAAAACATTTTAGCAAAATCAAAAATAAAATAAATACATTTCTCTAAAGAGAAATCAATCTACATATAAAATATTGGTCACACATTATTGTTCACTTTCTAGATAATAAGTTCACTTTCTAGATAATACAAATATAACACATCCACTAATAATTATATATAAATAAATCACTTTTTACTGATGCACATATGTTAAAAACGATCGTGATAAAAATGTCAACTTGTATTCGTTGCACACTTTTTAATATCGGTGTATCACATTGCTAATTTCCATGCCGATGCACTTATGTGAATCGATTAATCTTACCTTCCCGAAAATTATAATATAATATATACGTAAAAAATAAATAAATAAATAAATAAATAAATAAATATGTTTCTCTGAGAACAGCTGTGCGATGACAATCATGCGACTCATGATTAATTGCAACTTAACTGCACATTTTTATCAGTTCTAAATGTACCTTAAATGATTACTTTTCAAGTTTTTAATACTCTAATCAACATAGACAAATATGGATGCTTTAAGCAAATGTATGTTTATTATTAGTGAAACCAAACTAAACGTAGAGCATGAAAATTTAATATTCTTGTTAATGTTTTAAAGTAATTATGGTGTTTAAAATGACATAAATCATCATGTTTCCACACGGGCAGTTTTAATTGCCGGATGTGTGCATCACGGCGGATTTTGGTGCTTGATTTCAGACTTCAGTAAATCAAATAAGTAAAACATCAGTAAAACAAATCTTTAGTGATTAAAAATAATTTTTTTAGTGGAGTTTATTATTTTATATCTGAGTAAAGTAAGGACGTTGTGAAAAATGTGTGTCACGTTAAAGGTTTTAATTTTGCCTCCTTTATATTTATTTATATTTGTAATAAAAATGGTCAAACAGAAATGCACGCTGTACTATTAAAAAAAGATTTGTATTGAGACACATCCATGTATCCACATAACCCTGTTCACACCTTCTCTGAAGACATGTGATTGATTATCTGTGAGGAAAGTTAATATCTGATCTGAATACATTTGAAAGTATACGTGGTTATAGCCTGTGGGTCTCTACTATTCTATTGTCTCAGCGTGTTATGTCAAGTGGATACCATTAGAGGACCAGTAAAAAGCCTTTGGCAACTAGATCACATGTTGGTATCTACTGGACACCAATAGGGACCATAAGCATCCCAGTTCCAATATGTATCAACAATGATTTCTTTGGTTTGGTAATAATGATTTAATGATGCTGGCAATCACTGTACATTATAGAAACACTTTTATTTTAATGGTTAAGAGCAGCTGGCTTGTAACAGGTATTTGTATTGTGAAACATTAGTTACATTAGATAACTGTGGTTTTTTTTTCAGCAGAGCATGGTGGAATGGGTTTTGCTTTCAAGTACAGCAAGGTAAACAAGCAGAAAGGGAAAATTTGTAGTTAGTACATTTTGATTATAATTTATATCACCAAAGTGTTTGGTGTTTCCTCACCTTTAACGCAGGCTTCCGCCAATAATGCTTTCAGTAGGAGAGCAAAACCTGTTTCAGCATGCCAATGCTCCTGTGCACAGAAAAGCTACATGAAGTGGTTTGGAATGGAAGATCTTGCTCTTTAACCCTATTGTAATGTCAAGTCAAGTCAAGTTTATTTCTATAGCGCTTTTCACAACGGACATTGTCTCAAAGCAGCTTTACAG
Source organism: Silurus glanis (assembly GCA_014706435.1). Lineage (NCBI taxonomy): Eukaryota > Metazoa > Chordata > Actinopteri > Siluriformes > Siluridae > Silurus > Silurus glanis. The sequence goes on from JAAIIK010000078.1 coordinate 2,886,821, forward strand.
AATTTAACAGTTAAGGTGAATGATGTGTATTGATCCCTGATGAGCAGCTGTTATGAGGAAGAAACCTTGAGAGGAACCAGACTGAAAAGGGGAACCCATCCTCATTTGGGTGACATCAAGCGTTTGATTATAGTTTTTAAACAGTACAGAACACTGGAGAGTGAGAACTAACATAAGCACTGGAATGTAAGATTATAAGCAGTGTTGGGGGTAACGCGTTACAAGTAACGTGCGTTACGTAATAATATTACTTTTCTGGAGTAACGAGTAAAGTAGCGGGTTACTTTATAAATTTACACACTAATATCTGAGTTACTTTTTTAAAAAAGTAATGCGAGTTACTTTTCAGTTAAATTATTTTGCATAAAAAAATAAATACTGAATTAAAATGAACGTAGTCACGTAGAATCGCGCACTCACACGTGCGAGCAGCGGGAACAGAAGCTGGTCAGAAGCGGAGATGGCAAACTAGGGATTACATTACTGTGATGGAAGTATTCTTATTATTTTGAAATAGTCGAGGAAAAGGAGAAAGGAATAATGGTTAAGTGTAGATTATGTGTTGGTGAAAAGCTCTTGTCAACTGCAAAAAATACCACTTCAAAAAAAAAAAAACATCTGCATGCAAAGCACAGCACTACAGATGTGTGCGTGTGTGTGTGTGTGTGTGTATGTGTGTGTGTGTATAATGTTGAATATATGTAACATTATGCAATGTTGCATATATGGAAATGGAGACAGAAATATAGAAAACTTTTGCCGACTTTCCACCACTGCAGATCTATAGACTGCTCAGAATAAAAGTTTTCCGTGGGAGACACATGTACGATGCCATCGCAGTGGAGAGAGAGAGAGAGAGAGAGAGAGAGAGAGAGAGAGCAAATTCACAGGTCATTTGCTCTTTGTGGGAAGATAAACTGCCACGGTCACTGATAATAGCGTGAACTTTGTAAAAGCGTTCAGAATGTTTCAAGCTGATGATGAAGCAGAGAATGATGTAGACGAGGACGAGGTCATATTTACGGAATTGCACGTTACATTCCTGACGGCGAAGTTAGATTGAAAAGCAGTGTACAGAAGTGCAACTGGAAAGTGTTCAGCCTTGTGGTCAAAATTTAGTCGATCATCTTATTGTTCTCTAAAAAGTTATTAAACATTTTAAATGTTTAAGACATGTCTTTTGCCCTAATATAATTTATTTCTTAATGGCAATTATCTATATTACACCTGTTACACCTGTAAGGCGTGAAAGAGATACAAGTAACGCAAAAGTAACGCAAAAGTAATATAACGCATTACTTTCCATAAAAAGTAACTAAGTAACGTAATTAGTTACTTTTTTGGGGAGTAACTCAATATTGTAATGCATTACTTTTAAAAGTAACGTTGCCCAACACTGATTATAAGTAATGTCCTTTCTACAGTCTTTTACAGTCATTTGAGATTATGGAACCAGGAGCTACTGAGCAACTCATAAATTAGCTCAACATTTGAGATCATCATAAATCCAACACCAGCTTCTCCATGCCAGAGCCTTTAAACACTCAAAGAGGTCCAGTGTCCAAACTCCACATAAGGTGGGATCCAAATGGCGCTGGTACGTCTCTGGATGGTTCGGGATGTTTGCGGGGTTGACATCTACTTCTTTAAAAGGTCCACAATCTTCATGAGGTGGGACGTGACTGTATATATATATATATATATATATATATATATATATATATATATATATATATATAAAGCACAG
>JAAIIK010000078.1:2902007-3036107 GCA_014706435.1 Silurus glanis
TCTCTCTCTCTCTCTCTCTCTCTCTCTCTCTCTCCCTTCAGTAACCTCTTATCCTCAGATATATATGCCAAGATCACCACATCTACTAAAGCCTCAATAAACCAATATACTACAGAAGACTGCGCTCTCTCTTTCTCTTTCTCTCTCTCTCTTTCTCTTTCTCTCTCTCTTTTTCTCTTTCTCTTTTTCTCTCTCTCTCTCTTTTTCTCTCTTTCTCTCTCTCTCTCTCTCTCTCTCTCTCTCTCTCTCTCTCTATCTCTTTCCTTCCCAAATGCTGACTATGACTAACTGCTTCTGATGGCCATATTTTGTATCCCTCATGGCAGAGAATTTTATTTGGTGGAGAAACTCATGACTCAGTTATCGGCGTGACCAAGCAAACTACTGTGCGCTTTCAGATCTCGACTGCATCGCGGCACTGCCAGCCTAAAAAACAACAGCAGCAACAGCAGAAACGCTGTTTGAAGGTCGGAGTAAGCTTAAATCCCATTACCAACCTTTATCATTAACAAACAGCAAAAGGTATTGAAGGGTTTGGACAGGATGAATGAAAAACAAGCCAGAAGAGGTAATTGTAAAAAAAAAAAAAAAAAAAAAAAAAAAAAAAAAAAAGGTTGCTCTAGCATTAATGGCCTAATTTACTGCCAGTACTCGATAAGCTCTCGCCGAGACACATATAGGTTCAACAGGTTCGAAAGCATTCCGAAACCGAACGAGATGCTGAGCTGTGCAATGCTACACTATAATCTCTTGCTAACTGATTGATGTACTGGCATCAGAAAACGCACTAATCCGGTGGTTTTAAAAGCAGGCTGAGGATGAGTGAGGATGTTTTGGAGCCTAATCCTGCCTCTATATAGCCACCGTGATCATTATACAAAATGGAACAATTACACTTTAATGCGGCTATTAAAATGGCTTGAAGCGTCTGATAACGTGACTGTATGTGATGGATGCAACTTCTGATCATTCGCACACACACACACACACGGCAAGCTATTTGAATCCCTAATCTGTCAAAATCAGGCCTGACGAGCAACTTTGTTAGTGATTCGATAGTTCCTTAATCTTTAGAACACAATAAATTCTACACTAATTGTGAAACGAAATCCCAAATGTATCCGACTACATGCGGCTTCGAGCTTGGCAGATTACGTCTTTATAGCCCTCAACCCACAGCTGTGAACTCACAGGCCTGAATGCAAATTCGGATAAGTGAACACCTTGATTTCTTTCATACCTGCCTGCCTTATTTCACAGCATTTCTATATATCCTGAACTCTGCAAACGGTTTGAGACTGGACACATGCTTTGTGCTCCTGGATATAATAAAATATGCTTACGTAGGCAACCTGCTAGCTCATCAGTGATTCCTTACTTCCCTACATCGCCAGAGAAGCTTATTACAGGATTACGTTGAGCAGAGGAGATTAGACAAAAAGCCAGGCACTGTAATAGTGGGAGAAACTCACGTTTTAACGTAAGGGTCGGAGAAGCCATTTGCGTCCATGGCGGCGAGGTGAGCGCAGCGGATAATGCCCACCACCAGGCCACACTTCTGCGAGCTGTACTTTAGTGAGATCATGATGCGCCCACGCTCTTCCAGAGACTTGTCGTCCGTCTTGTCGATCTGTAAGGAGAGTAAGAGTTGAGATCTTTTGCGTCTTTTTACTCCTTTTGGGTTCAGTGGGATCTGCCCTACCACCGTCAATCTGTACTTTTGTGTGGAAAAAAAAAAGGTCAAAAAGGGAAATGAACAGAGTAATTGCTTTTCACATAGTCATGCAAGCAGAACACACAGTGTGGCAGCAAAACATCCCAATATGCACCTCTTCCCATTTCCCAGTCATTAGTTTTGTCTGATTCATAATCATCGTTACAATATCATCTCGCCGTCTAGACGTGTTTTTTTTTTTCATCTTTCGCCTCCCGGCTGATACGAGGCTGGCAGAGTTCAGAGTGTTTTTTTTTCCTCCGGTTTCTTCCTGAACTCTAAGCCACCTCGGTCCATCAAGCATGAAGTTAATTAGCTGTGGAGGAGGCGTCTCTGCTCGTCGCCCACAGCAGCGCTGTCTCATTTCCGTCCCCTCTGGAGCACATACACACCAAACAAACAGCTCATGCTGGCAGCCAACTGGTATCTCCTCCAGAAACCAGAATCAGATCTAACAGGAGATCTAAAGTTTATTAGCAGGTTCAATGTTTATCTGAATAGAAGATCCATTATCACCAAAGACAGCTAATGCTAATGCAATGCTAATGCACTAATCAAACAAGGTTCTTGAATGCGGGTGTTCGCAACAGTCCTTTGTACTGTTCTTAATCATCCGCTAGCTGTTCGGTTTAGTGCGCTAATTTGAATGGTCGATCCTCTCGAATAAGAAGGGCCGTATTAACATATTAATGCGGGAAAACCAGTGAGACAATGGTGAGACGTAGAAATGGAAATGTTTGAACACTGGGCCCAAGTCGGATCGTTATAATGTTAAGGCAAAAAAGAGAGAGCTAATTAGCGGTACGTCAAGAGCCAGACACGCTTTTAGTATTTTACAGAGAACTTATCATAATGTCTTCAGTGACCTCGAATGATATCGGAATCGCATGTAATAAAAAGGACACACTGTGTATAATGACAGCCGGGTCTGTGTTTAAAAGGCACTATAGCAATGTGCAGATCCTGAACACGCATATAAACACCAGCACCGACAGTACACATGGTGGGAAAATAAAGCATGTTGTAGTCAGAAATTGTATAACAGTGAGCAATTACAGTTTTTCTCAACTGCTTTGGAGCATTTCTCGGATCAGAAATAAAATTCTCAAAACTACTTGTTCAACCTCCACATCATGTAGTTACTTGTGCACATCGTGAAAGCAATTTCTCGTTGCTTTGAACAAATTTCGAATGCTTTGGTACATTCAGTAAATTGATTGCGTACAATTGTCTGCTGTTCTCTACATTATCGATTGTTTACGCCATGTTGATTATAATATATTTTTACTAGTTCCCACCTGAATAGTCTTAACCCCCAAAACATTTTTAAAAGTCATTAAATGCAAAAGGGTTAAACCAGTTGTCATAATGTGTAAACCTTGACTTCTTCACATTTCTATTAAACCTTTTTTTGTAAATGTGTCTTGAAATGATAAATTGTGCAAATGAATCTTGAATGTCACTAATGAAGGGGAGTGCACAGCATCAGATCAACCAATGATCAACTAGTTCTCTAAAATAGGTCAAAGGTGAATCTCGTGAATCTTCCATTGGCGAGCAGATACAGACAGACAATTTCTGAAAATGGATGAACAACTAGGAAATGAACAGTAAAAGTGCGAATCCTGTCTATGAATTTCAATCCTGAAAATCATAATGCCATATAGAAGAGATTTGGCCTTGTGCATTTTCAGTCATTGTAATCCAACCCGCAGTTTACATCCGGAAATACTGAAACTGTGCAGCGTCATACTGACAACATAATTAAACATTTTGACGATCTTGTTTGTTAACAATGACAAAAGGTCTTGTTATTCTGATGGTAATGAGATGTTCATTGACACAAATACTTACTTTTGAGAGATGGACTAAGGATTTTGAGAAAAGTACAGGCTTTTGCAAGAAATCCAATGTGTTGTGCTGCTTGTACTAATTGTGATAAGAAATGCACTTACTGGTTTGCAAATTTTAAGAATGATTTGAAAAATGCTCCAAAGCAACTGAGAAAAACTATGGGACTATGTAGTCAAAACAGTTTTTTTTTGTGGTTGAACTGCATTTTATTGGACACATAGATCACAATCTGTCTCTCTTCTATAATACCATTACGTTATACTATGTAGTGTGCATTCATAGTGAATTGTTAAAAAACATTTGGTTTGTGTAGCAGTAAGAAAAGTACCGTATATGGTATTAGAACTGAACAAATGAACAAAGGTAGAAAATTTGCATGTAGTGCAACATATTTTTATTTTCATTGTAATAATACAGTGATAAATGACACCATGCCTGGACATGAACTCTTTCTCCGCACCTGCTGAAGAGATTGTGACAATCAAACCTACTGTGCTTGGGTGTTTGTTAAGTGGTGCCTTGTTTAAATTTACACACAAAGTGATGGCATCCCATCAGCATGTTTCATTATCGAACTGTCTCGGATGTGACACTAAGGCTTTGCGATGAGAAGCCTCGGATAATTTGCCGACGGACACGACTGGCCGTGATGAAGTGTATCGACTTGCTTTCATCTTCAGTTTCTCTTTCTTTTTTTTTATTTCATTTTTTTGCTGACCTGTGCAATGATTTGTTACGTTAAATGACTGTGACAAATGCGTGCGGAAATGAAAGTTTCTGGGACTGAGCAAATCTGAAGTTGAACTGGGAAAGTGTTATTACCGATCTCAGGGCCAAAAACAACAACTCCGAATTCTCATTCTCGGTTCCTGAGCAGCTCGAGTCAAAGTCCAATCTGGTGGCAGTTTTTGGACTTAATTGTCACAAAGCCATTTTAGATACACTATATGGAAAAAGTTTGTGGACACCTGAACATATGTGATTTTTTAACATCCCATTCCACATTTATTCTCCACTTGCCGTTATAATAAGCTCCACTCTTCTAGGAAGATGTTACATTAGATTTTGGAGTGTGTTTGTGGAAATGTGTGGTCATTCACCAACAAGGGAGTTAGTAAAGTGAGGTACTGATGTAGGCGAGGTGAGGTGAGGAGGCCTAGTGTGCACAATTGTGTGCATTTAAGTTTGTGGCTAAGAACCACACACCAATATAATGTATCTCATATACCACCATGTAACAACATAACCACAGCTGATGGTAGAAAGCTAGCTAGTAATGATTTTTGTTTTGCTAGCCCCCTAAGGATTATAAAATGCTTTTGTTGAAGGTAAGAGGTTTTGTTTATTCACCTGCTGTCTCGAAAATATTCAACTATATTGACATACCTGATAAAAATGTTATTCTTAAAACAGATTTCCCCAAGAATAAAACTAGACCCATACCAGCTACTACTACATAAAGTATATTATTACACCAAATGATGTCATTATTTCTTAGCCATAATACTGAATAAGTAGTATACATTTGAAAAGGGAATATAACTACCTTGGTTCACTGCACTTCCATTCTCTTTATACTCCAAACCAACAGGTTTGCAGAAACTCATTAAAAAAAGTATTATTTTCTTTGCGAAGGTCTTTGCTAGTACACAATTTCATTTAATTTGAGCTCTCAGTGCTTCAGAGCCAAGGTAATCAAGAGCTTTAGAACCCCTGACCTCTCAAGCTTTTTTAAAGAGACCCGGCTTCTCATGGCATTAACTTCCTGAAATGAAAAGATTCAGATATATGACTCAGGAAATCAATTCTGACAGAATCATTTTCATATATTTTTTAAACATGCAAGATATTAATATAAGCAATTAAGTGCTAAACAACTGCTTTCAACCCATTTGTTTTTGTCATTTCTTTAATATTAGAAAGAACATTTCAAATGCCTCCACTGGAAGAGAAAATAAAAACAGTCAGACTTATAAACAACTGCAAGATTTCATTCAGCAATTGACTTCATTACATGATACCACCAATACTAAGCATTAAGTTCATATTGGTTTAGCAGCATCTTCAAAATGGATGCCTTGAACTTCATTAGAAAGACATGGGACAAGGGTAAAATACTAGAAAATCTAAACCCTGGGTTGAATTCATTATCAATCTGATGATGAAACATGAGTTTCTACAATAATAAGAATTTTAAAGGGAATGAAGAGAAGCATTAATGCTAATCCAGATAATGTGTTTGCTAAAAAGGAACTCACTTTTACTTGAGCCAGCCTTTCGCATGGCTGTGGCTAAAGCACCCGAACATGTGTTCACGTAATCCTGTCATTACACAAGCGCTTGGACCTGGGAAGGTCTTAGGACAGAGGTGTCTTTTTCATTAACAAGTAAAAAGTGGTGTAGTTCAGGCTAATCTTTAGACAGCTGCACCAGAGCTTAAAGAAAACCCATTTTAATTGGCGAAAATTCCTCCTCGCTTCTGAGCTTCTTCAAGGTTGAAGGTCTTATGCAATGAATTTATTGTGACAAAAGTTGTACTTGTTACGCACTGAAATGTCGACTGAGGCGACTTTAATGCGTGTAAGAATTCCAAGAATTGAACACATTGCTCTGTTGAACCACAGAGAATTAAATGTGCTGCAGAGACTTGATCCAGAGCTGAAGATTCTTTTTCAGGTAAAATTAACAGAAGCTTGCCATCCAAACTAACCAACATTACTCAGTGTATTTTTCATTTCTCTTGGAGATATTTTGCAATAAAACAGCATTTGTGATCACCATTTATGACCTACTTGATGCCAAACTAATGGCCAGCTTTATGTACATAAACTTTCTTTCGGCTTTTCCCATTAGGGGTCGCCACAGCGGATCATCCGTATTCATGAGCCGCATGTTCGATTTGGCACATGTTTTTACGCTGGATGCCCTTCCTAACGCAACCCTCCCCATTTATCCGGGCTTGGGACTATGGAGACAAAATGTGACTTGAAACAAAAATACACATAAAGGCTGTAGATAATACTGGAAATGGTCAACTAAAGAGCTGCCAAAGAGCTCGAAAAAGGAGGCAGAAATGTAATTTAAGTTAAAGAGTGTTACTAAATGAATACTCTTATGCCAGAACAACTAAACAATGTACAAGGGGTTGCTATGCTTGCTACACCTATTGGTTTTTTTGCCACTTGTAATAAAATACTGCAAACAGAATAATCTTTGTATGAACGTGTGTAATTAAAATGGATTCCATTTTCTTCTGGTCTTATTCTCCGAACTCCTGCCCCTGTAACATTTAGGAAATGTCAACAAAGTTCATTTATTGTGTTGAATTTCTTTGTAAAAGGGAAGGAAATATATGAGGTTGCGATAATCTGGCAGGTTTTCTGATGGGAAAGAGAAATAGTGTGCTATTAAAACAAGTTTTTTCTGGAAAGCTTTTTAACAACTTTCTTTCGGCTTCTCCCATTAGGGCTCGCCACAGCGGATCATCCGTATTCATGATCAAAGGACCTAAAAAAAGGTTTTGTATATTTATAAACCAGCTTAAGTAAAATAAGTAAAATAAAAAAAAGTCAAAACCATTTGAACAGTGTCCAAATTCTTAGAAAACTGTATAATCATGTTTGACAACACTGTCTAAAAGGTTCCAGGCAACATAAATGGTGCTAATGTACAACTGGTTTAGGAATAATGACAACAAGATTATTTACTGACTGTTACTGTCAAGTTAAAGTCAGTCAGGTGGAGGTACAAATCAATGAGGTAAAGTGAGCACTAGTTGAATCAAAAGTCAAGTGTAATTACAAGTGTGACTCCAAGTCACATTGAGAGTCAGTCAAGTGTGAGCTCAGGTTATGTTGTATATAAGTTAAATGTGAGTCAAAGTCACATTGTATGTCAGTCAAGAGCACATCCAAGTCACATAGAAAGTCAAGTGTGAGTCCAAGTCACATCTTAAGTCAGTCGATTGGGAGTCCAAGTCATATCACAAGTCAGCCAAGTAAGAGTCCTAACTGAGCTGTCAATCAGTGTGTGACTCAAAGCTCCAAGTTTAAGCTCCTAACTCAAGGACCCATATAGAATTTAGACATACTTCTATGTGTAACATCAATAATGCCTTATCACACATCCACTACTCAGATGTACAATGCTGGCACATCTTCATCATCATCATCATCATCATCATCATCATCAGGCAACACAATCACTGACTGATTTCTTACAGATTGGGTATGATTTAATGTAATAAATGATTTCTCAGAGCAGTCTTTAGATTAGGGATAACTCACAGGCAGCTGTTTCTCCAGGCAGTTGTAGAAGTTCTTGGTCTGGTTAGGCTTGAGCTTTTTCAGGGGGATCCGGGTCTCGCCAATGAATTCGTTGTGCCGGAACTTGTCCTCGTCACACACGGAAATCCTGTGATAGCGGTAAACACACAAGATTAAACACCACCGTAAAACTGATCAGAGCTACAGGTAGCACAAAAGGGCAGAGTACAGGATACCGGATGTAAATAACATAATTAGGCGAAGTTTAACAGGGGATTATGGCAGGCACAAGGGTTCAGCAGTCACAAAGGATGTATCCTCAAACTTCTCCAAATAAAAGTTTTATTTGTGGATGGTAGCTGGTGATAAATTTGACTTCCCTCTTTAAAGGCCTTTTTATTAACACTTTTGTGGAGTATGAAAGTCGTAGGATTATTTTGTTTAATTGTCTATTTGTTTTATAGCAGGTTTACCACTGAAAAGAGACAAATATTTGGCTAATGTACTGAAAATAAACTCATGCCATTAGTAACAGATTTTTAATGAAATTTCTTTGCTAACATTTCTGCACGTGGAGGTCGAAAGAGTGCAAGAACAGGCTATTAATTCTGATCGTATGGAGGAGTGATACATGTCTGCAAGCCACATCCAGACAAATTCGCTATCACTGTTTCCAATTAATGCATGGGCAAGAAGAAACTATTATTCTTCAGTGAAATCCTCTACATGCTTGCAAAACTCATTATAATAGAGGCTTGTTCCAGGAAAGCATTTCATATTATCTTTAGGGTTTAAAACCTGGCATCTGTACCAGACTTGCCCACTGTGAAATGCGATTTCTGTGCCATTTGCTGTATGAAGTGGAACCAACTGATGCGTGTAGGAAGACACCTGTTTTAGTTTTGGCACAGATAATAATTACATTTGGCTGGTTACAGAAAATTGCTCATAAACACACTAGAAACAAGTTTTTCCGGAGTACGTCTTTGACTGGTAGACCATCTTATTTACTTCTTCTCAAAAACCATTTTAACTTCTCATTAGTGCAGATGGTGCAATAGCAAATATTGAATTATTATTTTTTTTTTAACACTACTGTTATTTACTGCCAATTCCTAAATGACACTTGGATCCTAATGATCGAATGCAAGTTTCTTACCCAATTATGCCACTAGAGAGAAAATACATTTATGCTAAAGAAGGATGGAGAAACTGTTTCTGCTTCATTTAGATTGAGATTTTGGTATTGGATTGGGACCAGCTTCCAAATAAAGCACTGAAATTTCTTGCTGTGTTTTCAATTTGAACCCTGGCAAGCTTTCCTTCACTGTGTATTTTTTGAGGATAAGAAGACCTTAATCACACTTGTGTGTGTGGGCCAAAACAACCGACCTGAGAGCATCTGAGCGAGATCGTCTTGGGTGTGTTCCAAGTGAACAGTTCAATTTTTTGGCAGAAAGCTGTTTAACTCAACAACAAATCAACTTTAGGAAGTGAACCATACATGGCACGTTAGTATTGTGGAGTTGTTATATCATGTTTTGGACGCTAGATGTCCCCATTGTTCCCCTACATGTTTTCGCATCTGGCTGGCACTTGTGACTGTGTAATTGTTGCCACCTGTGTCTCATTTTTTCATGTTTAAGTTGCACTGTGTCCTTTTTTTTTTTTAATTTTTTTTATTTTATTTGTACTAAGGCAGTATTTTCGCCTCCTTGCTTGTTGTACGAGGTGGCATCAAAAAGCTTCGGGACTAGCTCTGTTTAAAAGTAAGTACTTTATTTATCTATGTTTACACACTATCACCTTCAAAATAGTCCCCTTGCACAGCAAAACAGCGCTCAAAGCGTTCCTGCCACTTCTGGAATGTTGTCAAAACAGCAACCTTTGAACTGGATCTTCATTTTCAGGAAGAGGGCGAAGTCTGAAGGAGCCAAATCTAGTAAGTAGAGTGGGTGCGGAAGTGAGATCATGTGGATTGTTCTCCGACGATCATCATGCACAAGTTTCTGAATAGTTTCGACATTTTCGGGAGTTAAGCCCGTTAAAGGTCTGCCTGATCTCTGGTCGTCTTCAGTGATGTTCTTCCGCTCTTGAAGTGCATGTGCCACTCAAAACACCTCGTACGACTCGTTGCAGAATCGCCGTATTCCAGACGTATGTCATGTCAAATGTCTATGTGGCAGATTTGCCCAGTTTCACGCAGAATTTCATGTGTGATTTTTGTTCTAACTTGCTGTTCATAATGACGCACGTGGTCAGGAAAGCGCCAGTTATCACCATTAATCTCTGTCATTTTTGCCTCTTTTCTGTTCGAGTCTATTTTTATTCAAAAACATCTTTGAGGAGATTTTGCCCTGCAAAATTAATGTTTGATTACTTTATTTGATTCACCAACTGAACACACCTTGGTTTTTTTTTTTTTTTTTTCATCTTTTTGGATTTGGAATTCGTCTCTGCTCTTGGGCTGAATCCCTCTCCTCATGTTCACTGATAGATCATTTGACTCTAATTCTAGCTGAGTTTAAGTTCCAAACCTGACACAGAATTTAAGTTCCCTGCACCTTTGAACACAAATTGAAAAATGTGTTTGTTTAATTACGCACAATCTGGAAGCAAAACCAAATACCAAATGAACCAAATGTATTGATTTAGATGATTTGATTTTAGAAAACCAGCCTAATTGGTGTGAAAGAGCCTTGACATTGCAGTATCAATCCAAGGAGAAACAAAGGTCATGCCCAAAAATAAATCTGGTCATATCAAAAACTCGACTGATTTCTAACATAGAAATATATATATTTTTAAATATCACAGTAATCGTTGCATCAGGAGCCCCAAATACAAGCATTGTTCTTAACAGTTTTAGTATCATATATATTTTTTATAGACAGGTTATGACTCATGGCGCTGTTCACGTATCATGTAACTCCTTAGGAATTGACAGATGGTTAGCCAGTGTTCCTGTGAAGTAGTGGGCAGTTTTACAAATCTCTAGCTATGCAGGAGGGAAAAAAAAAACCTGACTCAACTAAATCTTGACAGTATGACATGCAGCTGATAAATCTTTAATGGCCTCAAGGAAAACGGGTAAAATTTTAATACCAGATATCCATTTAAATATCGGATCATTACCTGTTATTGGCATTTTCCAAGCTGATGAGACAAAACAAAAGCATAACAACAACAAACACTGCTTGTCCAGTTAAGAAAATTCTGATGACTTAACTATGGTGAAAACCTACTGTTATAAAGGTCTATAAATACACATGGTTCAGATGATTCTACATACATCAAAAGACAAATCCAAGATAATCTTATTGTGGAAAATTTGTTCTTAGAATATCCAGATTTGATTAGTATAGTAGGATTGTGTTGCCTGAGATAATTGTGCATGGATGTGCTGCTTGAAAAGACATTACTACAAAGTTGGAGGTACACAATTGTATATTATGCCTTTGGATGCTGTATCATAAAATAATCACTTTGTCAAATTGGAGACCCAAACCTGTTCCAGCAGGACAGTGCTCCTGTGCACAAAGCTAGCTCCATGAAGATATGCTTTACATGGGTTGAACTGGAAGATCTTGAGTTGCCTGGTATAGAGCTCTGACCTCAACCCTACTGAACACCTTTGCAGTGAGTTGGAATGCTGACTGCACCCTACATCACCAACATCAGTATCTTTACTAACCCGCTTGTAGTTGAATGGGCACAAATCTCAACAAACACACTCTTAAATCAAGTGGATCTTCTTCCCAGAAGAGTGGTGATTTTTATTACAGTAAATAAGGACCAAAATGTGAAATGGGAGGGAACTACCACACCAATCTTATGGTCAGATAGCTACAAACTTTTGTCCACCTATCTAAGCTGTAAGTTTTTTTTTATGCTGAAAGTGTTACATTGTGTACCACAGCAGTGTTTTATAATATGATATTTTTGTCACGTTCCCCACCCGCACTAGATTTTACCGTATTATATTTGGATTTCAGTCCATCTGTAGGTGAGATGGAACTGACCAAAGTGTACATATGTTCTTTTCTCAAGGATTTTCTTTTATTGCAGTCTGTGTGTATATGTGTGTGTGTGGAGGTGTATTGGGGATTTGGTATATGATTGCCCACCTACTCACTCACTCGCCCACATATTCTCATTCACTCGAAGTCTCACAAAAGGGCTTGTAAAATAGCTCAAGTAAGAGCACATGACACACGTATGTGGGGTTTCACCAGAAATAGTTAAACGCCACCCAGGCGAAAAAAAAAATGTATTAGAAATGTACTTGGAATTCAGATTTTTAAAGCAGAACTGCGCAAGTAGAAGTTCTTTGGTAACAAAGATATTCTTTGTTGCACTTTCAAGAAATATGCGAAAAAACATACTTTATCTGAGATTTAATTACACATTAATGTGAAGCTATATACTTCAACTGTACTTTTCATTTACACTAAATGCACTTAAAGTTGTTTCATTTTCACACACCTAAGTGAGACAGAGATCTGTGCTAGTACAAAGGTCTTACTATTACTAAGAACAGCGTTAGATTATTAGAGCATTCAAGGTGGTGTTATAAAACGCAATGCCGTTATAGAAAATTAATCGACATTAGGATGGAATGATGGCTGGACTCCTTGAAACTATGTGAGAATTCAGCTGTGCTGGTTGAAATACATCTGTACAAAGAGTGGAACTAGGAAGCATGTCAGACTGATCTTAGAGGTGATGGCCCCTTTTACTACATTATCAAGGGAGAAAGCAGAGAGATGACAAATAATGACAAACAAGTTCGAGAGTGGGGGGACCCTCAAAGGTATGGAATAACCCATTTTGCAGCACGGTCAATTCTTTACTCATGCTTCATCTGCTGCCGATATAAATCATTCCAAACATGTTTCATTGTCTTTTGTAAGGCAAAGCATATGCTCTGGATGCACCTTTTTTTTTTTTTTTTTTTTTTAATGTAGGATGTCCACAGATTTGAAATCTACATCCACGCTAGATTTAAAGCTGTAGTGAAAGTTGTACAATGTGTGAGAAGGACGTAGAAGTTCCATCCTGAACTTCTACTGAAACCCTAAAAAGACATCCTATACAATTCTGTGCTCCCAACTTTGCAATAACAGTTTGGGGAAGAATTGGTTTTCTCTACAGTAGATGTTTGGCTACAAAGCCAATATTTCTCAAGGGTTAAATGTTATGAAAACGCAATGCTAGGTGTAATGACCGAACACGTCATTACATTGCACCTCGTACTGCGTTAGCCAATCACTTTTAATGTTTATTCATGAAACATGACGCCATCTTATGTTTGGTGAATAGATTTAAAATGTATAGAAAGCCTTATGGAGAGCTTAGTGGAAAAATAGTGAATGAGTAGAAAATGATGACAATCTAGAAGGTCTGGAATTTCTGCAATATTCTAGTGTAAAACGTTCGGCTGAACGCCACCTTTTTGACTCCTACTCAGAGACATGGGAACTGAGTGCATGCTTCCCATTTTCACGTTTATGATTTGCTCTTTTTATTTGCTCATGTAGTAGCGAACTAGACGGTCAGAGAGAGAGGGAGGGAAGGAGAAACAGAGGGGCATGTATAAATAAAGTCATTTCCTTGAATGTCCACACAGAGAGACTGGGTTCGCAGGCCAGGACTTGTCAAGGCGAGACACGGTGCTCAAACAAAAGCGCAGCCTTGACGTCTGGGTCGAGGACCGGAAAAAAATAAAACGGTTCAGAAAATGACAGATCGGAAGCTGCTGATTTGTCATTGTTTAGTGCTTATTTGCATGAAGGGCGAGCGCTCGTCCCCCCGAAAAAGAAAGACCTTTGAAGGATACTTTGCGTTTCCATGGAAACTAGCCGAGACGGGCCTAAAGAAAAGCCGTGGTGAATCATCAGGTGGGCCCTCCCAGATCAATTCACGTTACCTGTGCATACACACATGCACACTGCTGCAAGCTTCCTCTGGCAATATGAATGTACAGGTCACGTGGTGGGTCACAGAACACGTGGAAGTAACTCATTCTGCCCACAATGCATAACTATGCATGAAGAATATCCAGTATCACTTCTGCACTCCAAAAAGTCGCTTAATAGCACAGAAAGAAAATAAATCTGAGCTGCATACTTCATAAAAAAGCCCCATTCCTTCTGTATATCATAACGTCTCACAGGGAAAAAGAAATCCTCGGAAAGCGTTGAGACGGCAAGAGCGACAGGGTTAATGCTTTGCTAACAGTTTGCCAGCAGTCATTATCAGTCCTGAGAAAGTACAGAGTCGCGCTGTTTATCACAAGCGATCTCTGCAGAGCCGTTGCCATGCCTCATTAATTTCAGCGGCGGTCCAGACAGACTTGTGAGAGATGTTGCACGCTCGCCCTTTTGCTCCTAACCTGCAGCGATTTAGTCACGTGCGCATGCGTTATTTCTTTATTTATCGGTGTAGGATGGCTTGATGCTTATGCGAATGTGACATCCGAAGTGCAGAAACCACGACGAACCGCACGATTCCAAAACAAAAGCAAATCCTTCTATATCTACTGCGCTATACAAGCATCCATATTAAATAAAAATGTCAATGAAATACACCGAAATTGCGTTTACTCCCATGCAAAAGCCCCCCCCCAAGAGATCACATGACCACTCATGGTTACCAGCTATATTTACTTGGTAAAATGTTAACAGACTTTTTACACACAAAGGTTTTAACAATGCCACCACAAACAGCAATTGATTTATCTTATATGAGGAAAGGTTAAAGGGGAGGAGTGTTACGCATTAGTCTGGTTGCCAGACTAAAAGAATGTCAATTAGGCGCTCTGTCACAGAACATGGAAAGGACAGAACGCTGGAGTTGATATAAATAGAAATGCCATTTGTAAATTGGAATGGCGGCGTACAAAAGTGACAGCACATTAACCCGTGCTGCTGTGTAATGATGGAATCTCCACACTGTTGCAAGTATCCTGCAGCTTCAATAAGCTTTATATACCCTGCACATTAATAACCTGGTACAATAACGACTTGTGCAATACATTTTTTATAATTATTTTTTTAATCTATTTATAGTTAAGTTTAATATTGCGAAACATCATACCCTGAAGGCATATAAAAAATCAAGTTACAGCTTTAATGACACTGGAGACTCCTTATGAACATGCTTCATTGTTATTAAGTATTTAAAAATGTATAAATCATTTAGAAATGATTATGCAAATCATTATTTAACACGGCGGACCGGCATTAGCATTCTGGTATGTGTATTATGTGTGTTAAAACAAGATTAACCCAGTTGCCTGGCAGGACAGGCTGAAAATCCCTGCTTTGTGCTGATCTGCAATCCGATTTAAACCATAAGACTCAATTAAAAAAAAGATCTCTGGTTTAAAGTGGATACGTGTCATTGTATACCTCAGTGGTCAGCAACGAGCACAGTGTAACCTAGACCATGACAGTAAATAAATACAGTGCATCCAAACTGTGCTGTTTTTACAAATGGGAAAATGCAATGCTCGGGGTGTGTGTGTGCGTGTAATAGATGAAAGATTATACCTGAGGGTTTTGCGGACCATATCCTCATCGGTGATGCCATAGTAGGTCAGTGTCTCGCTCCATACAGGGTTAAGGGTGTTGCGCAGGGTCTTGGTCCGGAGCTTATTGGCCTTAACAAGGAGACAAAGATTGAGTGGTTTGAGTGAATAAAATCAAAACATCACTTGACTGTAAGATCTTTAGCTCGTTTAGAAAAGCATAGAGGTGGCAATTCATACTAATGTGGGACACAAAAGATTCAATGAGCGAGGAAGCAAGCTTTAACATGTATTTAAATGACTGACCATGCGTCTGCTCTATTCTCTAAGGGACAGACAGTCACCTATTCTACATAAACAAAAGTTTGTGGACACCTGACCATTATATCTGTATGTTCTTTTTAAACATCCTTTTCCACATTTAGTCCTCATTTGCTGTCATAATAACCTCCACTCTTCTGGAAAGTTGTTCCACTAGATTTTGGAGTTTGCTTGCAGAGATTTGTGGTCATTCAACCACAAGGGTTGTTCAATATGGTTGAGGTCTGAGCTCTATTGATGGCAAAAGCTTTCACTCCAACCCATGTAAAGTAGATCTTCATGGAGCTGGCTCTCATGTTGGAACAGGTTTGGGTCTCCTAGTTCACTTAAAGGGAAAATCTTATTCTACAGCATCCAAAGGATCTTATACGATTGTGTGCCTCCAACTTTGTGGTCACAGTTTGGGAAAAAGCAGATGTAGGTGGAAAAGTCAGGCGTCCCAATACTTACATACAGCCTATGAAACTGTGGCTCAGGAACATCCAGTATCTGACTACAAACTGATTGATCTGCCCATTTTTGTTATGGCACACAGTCAAGTTATCTACAAACCTGAAGTATGACTGTGACTGTGTGAGGAAATCCCAATTAGCTAGCAAGGTTTGAGACATCTTCAGGCTGTTTGTTTAACCTTCTACTTACGCAACATGATCTTCACCTGAATATTCAAAAGTAATATTTTGCTGAAATTCTGTTAAATAAAGTTCAGGTGGAAAAGTCTGCTAAAAACAGAGGAAAAAAACACCCAATTTAAGGCAAAAAAAAAAAGAACCTCCTCGAAACCATTACATAAACTTGGTTATACATTGCTGGGAACCAGAAATAAGCTTTGTTTTGTAACAATGGTGAATTGTGCAACGGCGTTAAATGTTGAACAAGCTACTTGGTCTGAAATCCCACTGCTTGCCACATTGTACACATTGCTCGAGGTGATCTGATGCATGGTAGAACGATTTATGCTAGTCAAATTAATTAGCATGCACAGGCGATCTTTTCAAAACGAGGAACAAACACAGGTGTGAAAAACCTGATAAAACTAAACAAAATAAATACCAGTGCTGTAATTTGGCACATCATGCAGTCAGTGTAAACATATCTATAGAAAATAATGTTTCTGGCCAGTCCTAAGTCATATATTTTCTGTATGAGGGAGACCTACAAGAGAAAATACAAAGAATCTGACGGCAAGATGTACACAACATTAAATTTACCACATACCATGTAAATTACATGCATTATCTCTCTAAATGTCAAATTTTTTACTATCATCTAAAACATTTATAGTATAATATGAGCTCAAGTACATACTTTGCTGGCTCCAGGAAGCAGGTGCAGTTTAACGTAGGGATCTGACAGCCCATTGTGATCCATGGGTTTGAGTCCCTGTGTAAGAGTTAAAAAAGACAACATAGATACTGAAGAACACAGCTGAGATTTTGATTAAAAAGAAATCTCATAGATCCAAAAGCCTAAGAGATCTCATTCAGGGAAATGCTTTTCTTTTCTGACATTATCCAACAAAAAAAAACAAGCTGACCTAATTAAAAACGAGGAGAAGAAAATAAACTACTAACCTTCCTGTAACCTGGGAGATAATATTAAGATCTATTTAACACTAACAAAAAGGGCAGAACTTGGGGGTTGTGTTTTAAAAGCCCATGATTACTCGTAAATGTCAAAACATCCGAAGACACAAATCAGCTTGGACATGACCGGAACAGAGATGGAATGTTTTGTGCCATGGTGAGAGCCCGCAGCTGATTAATACATGGCGGATGTGTAATTGCTCAAACAAGGCTACATTTAAAGGCTAAGTGTGGGAGTGTCAAGATGGGAATAACACAAAAAACAAAGGTGTTATGCAATATTTTCTTCTTTTAAATATGTGGGCTGCCTGTTCGATGTGCTCTTGGAATGCAGACCTCTTTCAGTTGAGCTCACTGGACAACCCATCAAAACCGCTTGCCACTTTGTTCGGCTAATTATCAATAAGGTCGAGCCTTCCAGCTTACGTTCACATCTAAAATGGTGTTAAAAAAAATCGTTTTTTGCAAGTGTAATGGGTAAGGTCTGAGGAAAATAAGCAGACTGCTATGAGCTGATAGGAGGGCTATAGTAAGCCAAATAATCACTTTTTACAACTGTGGTGAGCAGAAGAGCGTCTCAGAACACACAATACATCAAACACTGAGGCGGACAGCAAACCGCATCAGGTTTCAGTGGAATAAAAATCTGAAGCTGCACTCAGCTTAGGCATTCTGCATGATATTCTGCATTACACAGTTGTAAAGAGTGACTGTTTAAGTTACTGTAGACCCCCTGCCAGGTCTCTGATCAACAAAGCATTGCGATCCACAAAACATTTGCTCACTGCCGCTCATTTTTTTAGTATTTCCCACCATTCTGTGTGAATGCCGTGCATAAAAATTCAAAGATCAACGGTTTCCGGAATACTCAGTTCCACAAAGTCACTGACACAAACCATGTACTTGAGTTAAAGTAAGGTAAAGTATTTCTCCAGTCAAAGTGAAATTGCTCCATTTAAATTTTGACTTGAGTAAAAATGCAAAAGTATTTGCCTTCAAATGTACTTAGGTATCCAATGTATAGTGATATCTGTTAAAATGGAGTGTAGTGATATCTATTCAAATGATCATGAACCCAAAACCTTCTTTTTAACTACTTGATCACAGTTTACTTTATTGTGCAAATAAGGCCATGGGTGTTGTGGGAAGTTCGAGTTAGGAGTTTCTTCCATCAGTTGGCCAGTTAAGTTTTTATCCACTTAAAAATAAAAATGTACTAATTTCACAAAATGCAGTCGATTTAAAAAGTCAGATATTTGACTCTGAAATGTAGTGAAGTTAAAGTAAAAGTTTAGTAAATAGAAATACTTCTGTAAAGTACAGAAACGCAAAAAAGCTACTTAAATACAGCAACGAATTACATTTACTTTGATACTGTCCACCACTGAACTCCTATTTTCCCTCGTCATTAATCTCTTGACCTGTATCTACATTCCCCTTAATGGCATATGACTGGCTTACTAGATGAGTGCATGGAAAAGCAGATGTACAGTTGTTTCAACTAAACAGATTAGTGAGCATATCTGCCGCTCATATGGCTGTTAGTTGAAGAATGATGTTCTCTTGAGTAGGGCTGCAAAAGATTGTAGCATGTCAAAAGAGCTTAGCTTGCAGCTCTCAGTGCTGTCTTAGACAATTCTGTCTTTTTGAGACAATCAGTAGGAGACAGTTGCAGAGTATCAGCGTCCACTGCTGTTACACCCATCAAGGATTCCGCCTGCTAAAGCATGCATTCGGGTTTAGGTCAATCAAAGTAGCCAGGCTGTCCTAAGTAGAGCGCTTTGTATAGATTTGAGACAAAGCATCAGTACCAAATTGGCATGTAGAACTGAAAGATTAATAACTTGTAAATTAAATATTTCCCACTATGGTTAGCCAACACATTTGCTCAAGGGTCATGCTCTGACACCTAGTTTGACATTGTGGACATATTTGAGGATGCAGGCAGAGGTACATTTCATAAAGCTTAGCAAAAGCTGGTTTCAAGTACAAAATACAAATCAAGATTTTTATCCCTTTCATCTCACTGGTTCGGCATCCAATCACTGAGATGTACTGTTAAATGTCTAAAGCTGGCATCACTAGCCATCGGCTAAATGAAAGCTGAGCAGCAATCCGAGAGAAATCTGACCACAAGCTGTTTAACTTCAAAACAGTTCAGGTCAATCAGAGGTCATTGTGCAGTAAATCTAAAATATAACCAGCAGAGAGGGAAGATTTATGACTCCAATCTTAAGCTGGAACTACCAGCCAATATATTTGTCGGATGAACTTAATTTGGCGTATGAATTTCGATGTAACTGCAACCCACGGCATGGTTTAGCTTCATTGCAAACTAATTAATTTTTTCTTGCAGTCTCTGCTGTGTGGGAGATTTGTCACGATAAAACAGTTTGGTAGAATGATTGTTATATGATCTTGTTATATTTTAGTTTGTATTTTTTGTTCATTTATGTTACTTTTCATGTTTATGCTACTCTGCTTACTTGGTCTGTATTTTATTTTCATTAACAGGGTCCTACCCTGTATAATGAGATAGGAATGAAAAAGCAAGTGAGTCAGATTGTCTCTAGGCCACTTGCGTGCCGTCACGCAGAATCTAAGTGCACAGCACAGTATGTCAATCTCTCCTACCTATTCTACTCCCACAGGATGACGGAACAACAAAGCTAATAAGTGTTTTCGTGTGTTAGCGAGTAAAGATTGTCTCGGCGGGGCAATTGCTTGCTTGTTTCGTGAGGGTACTAAAGTCTAATGCGACCTTTTTTGCGTTTGCGTTTTGCTATTTTCTTTTCCTTTTTCCTTTTTTTTCCTTACATGTCCCTCAATGACCTAAAGGCTCCTCTCATTTGTCCTTCACTTTACCGAAATACAAACGTCTCATTGGACCTAAAAGGTGCCTTTCAAATGTCTTCGCGTTCTCCCGCCTCTGTGTGTCGGCACGCTTGTGTGTGCATGGACTACAGATTGACTTTCACTTTGAAGGTGTATCCCTAAGGTCTGTTCTACCACAAAGGAGGACTCCTGCAAGGTTTCGAGAAAATGAGTGAGTCTATAGGATCAAACCTGCATGCTTATTGAAAATTTTTTCTTGTCTGCTCGTTAGGGATCTAAATGACTTGCTGCAATAACTATTGCTAAATGCACTATACAAGCAAAATGTATTAATTGAGCCTCTTGATTTATGAGTGCCTGCCTGTTTTTAGCTCAAAGCCACAAATCCAAATGATAACAAAGGTTTTGACTAACCATATAACCTGCACTTCAGATAGTATTCTCAGTTCCTTGATCGATACTTTTAATAACCTGTCAAGATCCTGTGATTTAACTGGAGAAAGTTTTTCATAAGTGACTTGTCATGATAATGTTAAAAGAATCAAGTTGTAAATGGACGGCCTGAATGTTCAATTGTGCTATGTCAGCTCTTGACTAAGTGTGAGCCACACAGTGTAAACAATTTGCAATAGGTTTGAGTGGGCAACTTTTCACACCAGCAGCGGATAATACCAGCCGTTTGAGATATTATATGGATATCATCTATGCCTTCAAGAGTAAATCTTCATAATTTGGCAACCTTGTAATGATGCCAAATGATCTAGAATACATTTGCGGCATTTAGCAGACAGAATACACTGTATACATATACTGTATATTAAACTTCAGCAGAAAAACAGGTCAATAATTTAAATGGGTGAGACTGAGGGTGGTGTTGGGGCAGGGGGTCGCTCACTGACGCCCCCAAGTTGGTTGTGCCCTAAGCGACCGCCTAGTTTGCCTATACCTGGAAACGGTTCTGCATCTATGGCTAGGATATAGAAGTGCGCCATTGTTTGCAAGTTACCGAATTTTAAGGTGTAGCCATTTCCTGGCAACAATTCGGGAAGATACAAAAGTATAAAATGTTTGTTACAACATAAACAATATATTAAAAATTTTGTCAATGCCCAATCATTTCTTGGGTGTTTATACATAGAAGTTTTAGAAAAAAAAACTTTAACCCTTTACTGATGTCAGCACACATGCAGACTGCCTTGAAAGGGAGGATATAAAAGGGCATTCAACAAACTGAAACCTCTGTTCACCAGCATATAAAGGTGAGCTAATATGGATGTCATCGTCTTGACAAAAAAACCTCACACAACTGTGATTTGGACAAAAAATATTCGACAACCATCAATCTCGCCTTAGAGGACTGGTGGCACATGGAGTCAGCAAACAGACTGAATTCTCGTCAAAGGTGTAGGTCTTTATTCTAGTCATGCTCGCAGTTTGCTGAACCAGTTCCAAAAATACTATAGCAGATGCTTTATTTAAACTCTGGGATTCCCCCTGACCACAGGACTATCATATCCATATCAATATTTTCCAGGTAGAACATTAATAATCTAAATCAGAATCCAAATCAGTAAGCTCTCTCTGATAATTTCCCATCACCAGAGATAAGATTTATAAGCTATACTGGCAACTAACTTGGACGTTCTCACTTATGATGGAGCCTTTCATTGCTGCAACATAAGCTCACTGATTTCATTAGTTCCTCTTCGGTTGGTGTCCACGCTAAGTCACCATTTTAGTTGTAGTGTACAGTAGTCTCACAGTGGCCTTGGCTTCACACTTTGTGGCTAATCTCCTCAGGAACTAGGGCTTGGAAGTCATCCCAATAACAATGAAGTGATGATCAAATGCAGGTTCTACCTAAGGGGCTGTCCATGACAGTGTTGCTGCTATTTTCATCATGTGATTTATAATGTGAGGTGGCAAGCTGTTCACATACATCTTCTGTATGTCACCCGTTAGCAAAACAAGCAAACCTGCAACAATGCCTCATAATCTGCTATACTACCAATGGCATCCACTACCAAGTCGTTTGAAAGCCTTCATTTCATTGATCCAGTTGAAATAAAAAATAAACAGTTTTTCAGGTACCTTGTTATTACTGTATATTTTAATTGGGTTTGGTCAGACAGGGATCCACCACACAAGTTCTGACAAGGAGGAATGCAGCTACAGGCATATATGGCTCCCACCAGTGCAAATCATACACACCTCCCCTTCATAATTTTTCAGCCCCCTGCTTCATGCCAGCATGGAAACCCCCAAAATTTAGAATACGTGTTGGTTGCACCTAGAATAGTAGGGGCACTTTCTTGAGATTTATTGTCGAAAACCTAAATTCTTATGAATTTTAATTTAACTCTATATCCCATATTTGCTCATATTTCTGGATCCAACTTCACTACTCATGCCTTTTTTTTTTTTATCAAGCTAGCACCTTTTCCTCAATTTAGCACATTTCTGTGTTTTTAAACACCAGAAAATTGTCAACAGTGCAAACTCAAAGGACACTGACGCATCAAAAAGATTGACACCATAAAGACTGAGATTAAACTCAGAATACAATCTGCGATATATTTCCACCCTAAATATTTTGTACTCTTTTATTCCCATGTAAAATGTGTTCTTATAAGCTGTGATTGTAATATTGCGAAAAAGGGCAATTTTGAACCAATAGAAGCCAACAGATCCAATAAAAAGTAATTGAATTGTTCTAAAGGTGGGTTCTTACAGTTCTGTGGTGGGCCACTAAATAGATTTGACGATTAAAGGGGTCCCTGGCTGCAGAAAGTTTAATTAAAGTTTGAAAAACCAGAACACATACTTATCAGCTTTTCATAAACCTTGTAGCTTTACGGATCTAAAATGTTTCCACCTCACACGCAGGTAATAACGTCTTCTGTTTTTGGTTCAATCGCTCCGATTAATATTTGAGCCAGTTTTTCCATTTTGGGCATACTGTTCCAGCAGGAATTCCAGTTTTGTCAAATTACACTTAAGACAGCTTTGTGTGGCTGGACCCTCTTCTACCTAAACTGATTGGAGGGGAGTGACCCCAACAAATCTCACCCTGAGGAAACAGCAAAACTAAACTTCCCTGTGGGTGTTGTTGGCACTTAATGGAGAAGAAATGCATTTTGGAATGCAGTATCAAAATGAAGTGGTTTCCTGGGCTCTGTGATTGTCGCGTTGTGTCTGAATAGGCAGTTGATCATAATTGCTGAGCGCAGGAGAAATGACCAGTGTGGAAGCCAGATGGGTGCCATGCATCAATGCTTCATGTACCCACTCATTCATAGTGTTTTAATCACCGCTGTTGGACGACTGCATTCGCTCGCAGAATTGCTCGGCTTGGAGTCCCTTTATGTCCTAAATCGTCATCTTTCATGGGAAAAAAAAAACCTAGACATGCAGGGGACGGTGCTAGGGGACGGTTTGGCGTATAATCTGTGCTCATCACTTGCAAATGAAAGAGGCAGGACTCAAGTATAATGAGCTTGGCAAGAATCAGTGGCCACTAAATGCAAGCAAACATGAGCGACTATTTAAAGAGTGAGGAAGTCTTCAATGCATGGCTTGGAAGGAAGCAGTTGGATATGAACTGTTGTAAATGAGGAGCTAAGTGACGTGGCAAATCTGTGGAAGAGAGAGGTGAAGAGAGTGGAGGAAACACAGAGGTAATGAGTGCCGAAGGACGTGACATGGGAGTTAAAGTAGCACTAGGCCTGAGAACCATGCTCCTCCACATCCTGCATCCTGATTGATGATTATACTCATTCACAGACAGCCTACTGCTAGCTGCCAGCACCAGATGATGAACAGTGGAAATCACAAAATGTAAATATATGCAAAAAAGAAAAGGCAACTATATGAAAAAATCCAGCCTGGTCCATAGATGGGGCTTAGGTTTACAGTACAAATACACACCACTTCATTTATATTTAAGCACACCTGAATGCAAGGGAGCGATGCTTTACATTGACAAAGTGCCAGTCTTGTTGCAGTGCAGGGTCATTTTCACAGCACAGAGTGCTAATGTTGGAAGTGAAAAATGACCCGTCCCAGAGGAGAACGGTACGCTTCCCAAAGAGACCCGGCAGCTCAGGCAATCAATCAAATAACTGTCCTTCATTGAAAGAATTTTAGATTTAAAATGTTGCCAAATTTATTTTCACCTACTGGATATATTTGCATTCGGATTTCAGGGAACATACACAAACACACATTCACATATAGGGCAATTTAGCCTTTATCAGGGTGTCCAATCTTATTTAGAAAGTTCCACCAATTTGCAGCAACACCCACTGGAAGCCAAGATCGATGGAAGTGGAATCAGGCTGATTTGGTGGAATCCTGCTTGATTGAAATGAAAACCTGCATCCACACCGGCCCTTACTAGATAAGATTGCACACCCTTGGACCAATCAGGTAAGAGAAAGGATCCAAACAACAACAAAAAAAAGGTGCTGTACTGCTCTACTGATTCTATGAATAAAATTATGAGAATGCAGCATTCCTAGCTAGTCATCTATAAATGCTACTTCAATCAAATAAGAATTTAATTATTAATCAGTAATGATACAAAAAAGAAATTGAATTTTGAAAGGCATAGCAGTATCTGTAATGAAGCCTGATTCAATTTGCCGGTTGGATTCAATGCATCGAGAGTTGTAGCGTTGTGAGGTCAGAAAGATCAAACTGAGGGTTTGCTATGGAAATAAGGGGGATGAAATGATCCATGGTGCTGACCTTACCTTTCTGTACCTGGGTAGAGGGAGCTGGGAGTTCATCATTTTCCAGTCGGTCATGCACAATGTGTGTGAGAGAGCAATCGTGAGCATGAAAGCATGCAAAACAGCAAAAAAAGTAGGAGAGGAGAAAAAAAGAAATTCGACAACAGTGAGACAAATACAGGCGAAATCAAAAAGCGAAGGGGAAAGAGGATGGTAATTTTTAACCCGACAAAGAAGAAAGTATTCGCACGTGAATGAATTCAAAGCTTGTGTTGATGGCACGATACGATTTTGGTGAGCAAGTCTGTAATTTTGCTCTCATGAAGTGTCTGGGTGTAAACAGAATGACCAAAATCGAACACTTTCTGTTTTACAAAAAAAAAGAAGAAAACATAAATGAAATGAATAATTAATCAAAGTCCACTCATTTACTCCTCCTACACCTACCTATCTATCTTCATTCACCTTGACAGATCAGGACGACCCATTTTTCTACACGAATAGCGTTATAGCAGCTTATACACTATTCATATGTGGAAATGAAACCAAGTCCCTGCCGTTTCTACTCCGAACACTTTGCATATATTAAAAAAACATTCTCCTGTGAGAGAAACTTGGACACCGAGTGTCAATCAGACCTCTTTTTAAAAAAATTATGGTGACACATTTTTTTTTATATGTATTAACTAACTGACTAACGACACCACAGGCAAAACAAATAATGAGAATTAATATCAATTCATTAAAAAAAAAAATTGCATATTAATTTGATGCCTGGAGGTTCAATTAAGTATTTAGTGAAGTTAAATGCTTTGGCAATGAACTACTTGAATGATGTGATCCAATTGAACAGTTTATGCATGTTGACTAAAAAAAAGGGTTTAAAGTCCCTTTTTGAATGGGAAATACTTCAAATAGAATGCCATGTATGATGGGGATGCGCATCTCGATGCATAGCCAATGATACGATACATTAAAGACAAATATGAAACAACCACCGATGTGATATGATTCACTACTATTATGATGCAGTGTGATCTGATTTCAATTTGATTTAACACAATGCAACATGATGCAATGAAAAAAAACATGATTCTATTCAATTCAATATGGTACAGATAGTTATTTTTAATTTTTTTGGTTTAGACAGACAGCAAGTCATACATTTACTTAAGTGCCTTCTGACTTCTAACGCATAGCACTTTCACAAACTTTGTGGTGTAAAAAAAAAGAAAAGAAAAGTAAATGAATAAATTAAACCAAATGTTCTTTCTTCTTCTGTCTCCGAGAAGATGCAGCTCTACCTCTGCCATGTTAATCTGTATTCTATGTGACTCTCAGGACACGCCTCGGTCTCAATAGTGTTGTGATGCATCATATTCACGTAGCAGCAGTGGTGCTGAGAAACAGTTTAGCGAGGAGAAACCAATCTACATATAAAATATTGGTCACTTTCTAAATAATAAAATTATAGCACATCTACTAATATGCAAATATGTTAACAACAATGCATCCTGATACAAATGCAAACTTGTATCTGGTGCACACTTTTTAAAATCACCTCATTAAAATTTATACCGATGCAACGATGCGAATCTGTGAATCTTACCATCCCTAGTGTATGAACTATGAGCTAGTAAAACTACAGCTCACAATTCTTAAATCTAATTGGCTACACCGTAAACAGACTCTCATGCTATGTACGCAAAAAAAACCCCAACTTGGCGATGATGTCAGATGATGGATACTTAGCGTGTTCCCCATAAAAATGTCTGCAAAGAAGACTTTGTACAACAAATAGATGAGATACACAATGTATCTTTCAGTCAGGAGTAAAAGACTTGATGGACTGTCATTGAAAAAACCTCTGCTAAGTAACCGAATCCCACCATCCTGCTGTTTCTGAGAGTTTTGAGACAGTGATTTGTGCCAGCGTTTCTTGGGTCAAGACTTTCTGACCAGACGATAAAAAATGTTTCACGTACTGGCATGCTTTCTTTTCCACCTGAGCCTTTGTCAGAGCCCATACTGGTGGGGTGCATGCGGGGGGCTGTTGTCCATTTGGGTTGTAATAAGATCAGCCCCTTTTCTGAGGCAGACAGCATCATGTGAAGGTGACTTTAGTTGTGAAATATTGGAGAGAAATGTGGGAGGTGATCAAGAGACAGAAAGACTCCTCTTTAATAGAGTTCACTTGACACCTTGGCTTGACTCACAGTCAATTGCCTGTTTTTTTTTCCCCCCCCCCCCCCCCCCCCAACAATTTCTGTGGGGCCTTGTCATTCATTTCAGCACATGATAAGCGCCATGTGCTGAACTAAAGCTAAATGATGGTCATGTAGTGACAGATGTGTCAGAATGACAATAACATGCATGTCATTCCCGATTGTGATTTTTTTGGTTTATTGGGTTTTTCCATACAGTAGTTCTTTGAGTTTGTAGTGTACGTTGGTACAGACCTTGACAGGATCATGATCATGGTGTTGTTGTTTCATTGAGCTCTTACATTCTACCATTGTAGACTTTCACACTACATCATGGATATTCTTAAAATGGATCCTTGACCTTCTCTTGTTGAAGGGATTAAAATAAACGTGTACATTTTTAGTTAGTAACATAGTAAGAAGATATTCTTCTTCCCACTAGCATCATGCCAGCTCTTTTATTGTAATGAGCCATTATGCTTCCTCAGCTCAAGATTTCTCCCCAATGTACTTTCAGGGAGTTTTTCCTTTTCCACTGTCACCTCTGTTTTGCTCATTAGGGATTTTAATCTGCATTAAAATTTCTGTAATGCACATAATCATAAAATAGAAACTATTATATATCTTCTCTCGCAAATACTTTATTTTCATATAATCACGTGGGTGGTATCAATGGTCACACAACCAGAGCCAATAACTTCATACTTGCACCTCAGGATGAAAATGCAAGTCCACCTAAAATGAAATGATCAAACCTACCACAATTACTACATGTAATAGTAGTATACATATAGTATTGTATAATTGGTATGCATATTAATCTTGTATCATGCTTAGAAACAACATGGCACATTCTACAGGGCTGCTAAACCCTGGCCAATGGTGACTTGGTAAATCTAATGTGATTAGACCTTATTAAAAAAACTTTTCCGAAGAAGAGGCATATACTCTCGTTTCGGTCACAAATTGCTTTCCGAATTTCGATATGCAACAAGATAACGGCATAACAGCTCGAGGAATCAATGACATCAAGCGTATGTGTGTTATGAGAAACTTAACACAAGCGCTCCATTATCTGCAAGCCCCGAGAGGTAATTCCTTATAATCCTCATGTATTTCCTGTACCTAGAAATGCCTCTAGTTGAGCGCTTATCACACTGTGACAATACGTAACAATTTAATATGACTGATAACCGACGCTCTGCAATATCTGCTTCACAAATATCACCCTTTCTACAGCTCTTTTTCAGCACAGTCCACCAGATATACACATTTATGCTCGTTATGCTCCTGGAACTGTACCTACTGCATCGATTGAGCTGGAACAACAGAGGCTTTCAGTAACTTTTATCTAACATCTTTTTTGATAATTCACCGGTGTAAAAATTACTTACTCCCTTACTAACCTGGTCCATTAAATCACCAGCTTATCTAAAGACATGAACTTTTTGCACATGAGCCATAGTACTGATGATAAACGTTTCATCCCATATACGATATATGATGAGTCACTCATTTGTACTCATTCTTTCTTTTTCGCTTGTGTTTAAGATAAACCCCAATTCCAAAAAAGTTGGGACACTGTGTAAAATGTAAATAGAAACACAATGCAATAATTTGCTAATCTCAAACTCATATTCTATTTACAATTAAACAAAAATATTAAATAAAATGTTTCAATCAGAATCAGGTTTATTGGCCAAGTGTGTTGACACACACAAGGAATTTGGTTCCAGCTGTTAGTGACTCTCAAAGTACAAACATAAATAAAACTATACATTTAGCTTGGACTATACGAGACAAAACAGATCAGAAACTGATCAGATATAGCATTTTAAGGACAAATGGGATCATTTGTTGCTATTAAACCTATATTCAGCATTGTTGGAGCCTTTCCATATGAGAAAACTGCCCATTCCACAGGCACTACTGCCTGTGGAGATGTGGCTTTTTTCAAAGAGTGCTGATGGTCCATCTTCTCTTTAGTCCAGTGGACATGGTGTTCATGGTTTCCAAAAATAAATTCAAATTCGGATTCGTCTGACAATACACAATTTTCCAATTTGCCTCAGTACGTTTTAAATGAGAATCATGACTGTTTTAAATGCAATGCCATCTGCGGGCCCAAAGATCACAGGCATCCAATATCGATTTTCACCTTTGTGCCTTGTCTTCTCAAGGTAAACTCAGATTTCACCAGATTCTTTGAAACTTTTGATTTTATGTACTGTAAATTATGAGATATTTAACTGTTTTGTAATTTTATATTAAGGGACATTATTATGAAATTGTTCCACAATTTGTAGACACAGTCTTCCACAGATTTACCTCTTGTCAATTAACCTAATTAGTTTTATTTATGTTACAAAGCCCACTCTTATAGGAGAAAGTGAATCATTTGACATTATTCTTTGACCTATGTTCACACTAGCAAGCAACAGGTTCCTTTAAACGTTTGTAGTTTGTCTCTTGCGGGAATGCAGCTGCAACTGCAAATGTGCATTTTATTTTTGATTTTTTGGCCTGTTTTTGCTTCTAATTCCTTTATATAGGTTTAAAGAGATTAATTATGCTTTATCCTATGTTTGTGTCTCAAACAGTATAGAAACTAAATCTGAGTGAAGGAACAATGGACCATACCTACTGTATTGGTACAAAGATTCAGTTGGACAAGTGGTTTGGGTCTGTCATCTGCTTGAACATCATGTCAACTTACGTTTGTCCTTCAGAACAGAGCAGGTCAATATGCGGGTTTCCTAAGAGCCCGCAAATGTTGAGTGCATTTTATATGAAGCTCATACAATACAGAAATCTATTAGCATATTCAAACAAGTAGCATTCCTCAGTAGTCTCTGAATTGTTTAATGAAGGCACCAGATGGTAAAGAAACCTCACTTGGTAGAAAATACAGATTCCAGGGAAAGTCCTCAAAGTCTTCTCATGTTGTTTATTCGGTTAATAATCTGAGCTCTCCTGGCAATTGGGCTGCATCATAAATTGATAGCTTGTCAAGCCTGAGGACTACTTTGGCAGTGCGGATGAAAAATTAACAGCTGGTATGCGAAGGGAGGCCCGATCTACCTCTGCTGTTCGGCAGGGGTTTGGGAAGCCAGCTGTTTGGCTGAGGTACAGATCTGAATCCAGACAGAGGTGTTGGACAAAAATGAAAGCTGAAGGTCAGTCCTGACCCATCAAAGCTTTGTCTTGTCGTCATACTTTTGCTGACCTTATGACTTTCGAAGTCTTTGCAAAAAAAAGTCTAACGTCTGTGTCCTTTCCCTGCCAAGATTCTCAGTAGACTTTGTGTTGAACACTAGTCTTCTTTTACCTCAGATTTTTGCTTTTGTAGAAAACTGAGAATACTCACATCTCTCTGGCTATTCTCTGGCCTCATTTACAAATGGATTCCAAAAACAGAACTGCCAATTAAGTTTTTTGTTTTCCACACCATACTGTGTAATTCCCAAGAGTTTAGCAATTTCAACATTTCTGGAAACCAGCAACCATGCCATGATAACTAAATAACTCCAGTTCATTTTTCAGCATTATCAAGATGTCTGGCAACCAGCAACCATGCCATGGTCAAAGTCACGTAAATATTTTCCCCCCATTCAGTTCAAATAGAAGAATGGGGTGGAAATCTAAGTGTCTTTGACCATGGCATGGTTGCTGGTTGCCAGACATCTTGATAATGCTGAAAAATGAACTGGAGTTATTTAGTTATGTTATGGATAGCGCTAATTCCACATGATTGGCTGACTGGATATTGTGTGTATATAAGTTTATGAAAAATGAAATGGTATATTTGGGTGATAATTAAATATATACTTGAATCGGGTCACTTACATGCAGTCCGTGCGTTAACCATCTAATCAGGGACATGCTCCGACAAAGTTTCCAATCAAACCTTTTTTAGGCTTGGGAAACTAGCACTCTCTTACTTTTCATAATGTAGAATTTAACCCGTTATATTAAATGAGGAAAGTAGCTGTGAGGAAATGAGCGTTACCAGTGGGAGCACCACATCTACCACACGCACGGGATATAATTCACCAGAGAACGCTAAATAGGTCTGTTTGCTTTAGGGTTTGTCTCAGCCTGTGCTCTTCAGATAACAAAATAACCCAATATGTTATTTCGCTTGAGTAAGAAGGACGGGCCAATGTACTGAGCTTAAATCCACGGGGATGAGCGTTGGGTTATTAAACAGCATGTTCACTTTTATAAAGCAACATAAAAGTAAATAACATGTCCTTTTGTTTTCAAGCACACTAGCATAATCAGTGTGTTGAATGGGGAGCTCAACAAATAGAAAACAGCTGCTCTCATCGCTGAATATCATGCCTTAAAACAAATAAATAAATAAATAGACCTCATTTCTTTAAAGCACAAATGCAGAGACCAAACCAAGCAGAATCATCCGGGTTATCTTTACAGTCCAGAAGCACTCCATACTCTCTCTAGCTGAGCGTTCTATCTCAGACGAGAGACTGAAACAGCGCATAAGTGGAGCGAATATATATCAGAATTTAGACAGGCTGTAAAACCTGAAACGTGATAAGGCAGAGTTGTAAAAAAAAAAAAAAAAAAGAAAGAAAAGAAAAAAGATACAGAAATGAGGTGTTTTCTCCAAAAAAAAAAACAAAAAAAAACAATCCAACCCGGAATGACCAAGCTCTTCCAGTGTCTGTGTCTTCCAAAAAAAAATCTGTTTAACCAATAACAAAAAAGTGCATTAGAACCCTTAAAACACCTTCGGACCAATCAGATTCGAGAATTTTTAAGTAAAATTTCCTGCTTCACTTGCAATTCCTGTCTAATACACAATGCATTTTATATTTATAATGTTTTTTTTTTTTATATGAATAAAATACTTACACAGGGATGTAGAGTATATAATCAATGCAAAATAAACCTTTTCCTTCTGTTTCCTCTCATCGGCTCTAAATAGAATTAATTGTTCATTCTAATGGGCAAAAAAGTGTGAAAGAACGAGGAATAGAGTAGAAAATGATGCCAGAAATGAAGAGGCGAAGTAAAAGAGCAGAAGAGAGCAGAGAATGGAAGGCGAGACTGTGTCTGTGTTTTCTCCATAGGAAACTGGATGAAACTTGTGATTATCACCACTTCCATTTGCTAATGCTTTGACTGCAATCCGCTTGAATTGTTCCAGCTTGTCAACAAGCGTGCAAACCCCTCCGAAACGCCCCCTGTGTCTACTTCTATAGAACAACAACATAAAAACAAAGGCTAATAAATAAAAAATGAAAGCTAGCTGCTAATTAGGGTTAATAACGCGTTAACGCAAAGTAATTTTAACGGCACGCCTTTTGTTAACGCGCGATTAATGCAGCATGCATTTCTGTTCGACCATTTTTATTACAAATGTTAAAGAAATTAAAAGCTTTAATGCAACGCACATTTATAGACGACGTCCTTTTTTGTTTTATCAGATATAAAGAAAAAATAAACTCCACCAAAACATTCTTTTTAATCACTACACATTTGTTTTACTGATGCGCCAAGTCTCAAATCAAGCACCAAAATCTGCTGTGATGTGCACATCTGGAAATCAAAACCGTCCGTGTGGAAACATAGCAAAAGTTCCGTTTGGTGTCCTGAAGACGTAAAACACCATAATAACTTTAAAACATTTACAAGAATATTTTGTCTTCAAACTCAATATAGAGCATGAAGACAAATTTTGCATAAAGCATCCATATTTGTGAAACATTAATTTAAGGTACATTTAGAACACGTAAAAATGTGTTATTAAGATGCGATTAATCACGATCGAATATTTTATTCGATTGACATCCCTGCTGCTAATTCATTTTATTCTAATTCAAAATACACAATCAAGTGAAAACCTGACAGCTAATGATGAGAACTGAATACTAAAAACCCGGTATTCCCTCAGAGCAGCTCAACTTCCTTTGCTGAAGTCTATTTCAAGTGGAATTGAATATGCAGTGGTATTACACAAAGATAAAGACAAGTACAGGGTCATGTTTTGGGGCAAATCCTTACATGGTGGTACTGATGAGATACTGAATTGATTATAATTATCTTTAACACCACCATGTAAACAGAAATAAATACCAGTTCCGCCAGTAAACAGAGTGCTAGAGGAAGATCTTGGCAGCATTATTAGCTTTTAATGGAAATACCATGAAGTCTCGACTGTCAACTATCTTAAAAGGACATACAATGCTCTGTAGGACACAAGCAGAAGCAGATGGGATCCTGGGTAATACAAAGACTATTAGTGCTCTTCCTTAAATTCTAGCTTTGCTTGTCTTCATAATGTTTCTATAAACTTTTGCATGTTCATACATGACATAATGGGATAAAACTATGGGTGTAAGTTTTTCACCATTTTTGTACTCCAACACAAAAGTTGAGCGAGGAACCATTAAAGGACGCGAGATATAAAAAAAATGTGCAGAAGAGAATATCAGCAAAACGGGGTTATTTAAGAGGATTTGTTTAATATTTCAACTCAGTGTTAATTATGAAGGAAACATGGTTCCAGAAAATATAAATATGATCATAAAATATATTCCAACTGAAGAGGGGGACGTGGAATACGGTCAAATTTTTCAAAGGTCTAATATACTTGATAGAGGCTATTCTACAAGACCAGCTGAGGTGCTAATAGCATCGCTTACCTTGGCTTTATTGATGGTGCAGTGCAGGGCGTTGTTCTCTTGATCATACAACAAGCTGAAGTCCAGAGTGCCAAGAGTGGCTGTGGAGAGAGAAGAAATAACCGTTATTAATGCTGCTATGCTGTACACCCTTTGATCCAGCTTTATGGACATGTTCACGCTTCACTGCTTTAGCCTGAGGACTCAAGCAGAGTTTTGATTGACAGCAGGAATTGATAACCATTGCTCAGCCCAATGTGACCATATTTCCAAGTATAAAAAAGTATGCCTTTCTTTCTTTCTTTCTTTCTTTTCCTTTTTTCTTTCTTTCTTGCTTTCTTTCGCTTTTTCCTTCTTATGTGTAAAGAGTATCTGGAAAAAAAAAAAACCAGCCATTAGGGAGGCACAAGCCAGTGCACTCTTAGTGCCGGTCCCAAGCCTGGATAAATGGGGAGGGTTGCGTTAGGAAGGGCATCCAGCGTAAAACATGTGCCAAATCAAATATGCGGGTCAAGATTAAGAATTTCATACCGGATCGGTCGAGGCCCGGGTTAACAACGACTGCCACAGGTATCGTTAGCCGACAGGGTACCGGTGGAAATTGGGCTACTGTTGGCCGAAGGAGGAGAAGGAGAGGAGGAAGACGTCTACAGAGACGGCAGGGAAAGGAGAAGTGTAGGAGAGTGGAGGTTCGGGTTGGTACTTTAAATGTTGGTACTATGACGGGTAAAGGGAGAGAGATAGCTGATATGATGGAGAGGAGAAAGGTAGATATGTTATGTGTTCAGGAGACCAAGTGGAAAGGGAGTAAGGCCAGGAACATTGGAGGTGGGTTTAAACTCTTCTATCATGGTGTGGATGGAAAGAGAAATGGTGTAGGGGTGATTCTGAAGGAAGAGTACAGTAAGAGTGTAGTGGAGGTGAAGAGAGTTTTTGATAGGGTGATGAACGTGAAGCTGGAAGTTGAAGGGATGATGATAAATGTCATCAGTGCCTATGCTCCACAAGTCGGCTGTGAAATGGAGGAGAAGGAAAGATTCTGGAGTGAATTAGATGAAGTGGTAGATGGTGTACCTAGAAATGAACGATTGGTGATTGGGGCAGACTT
Organism: Silurus glanis; assembly: GCA_014706435.1. Lineage (NCBI taxonomy): Eukaryota > Metazoa > Chordata > Actinopteri > Siluriformes > Siluridae > Silurus > Silurus glanis. The sequence goes on from JAAIIK010000078.1 coordinate 2,936,809, forward strand.
TAATGGACATGTAGGTGAAGGGAACAGAGGTGATGAGGAGGTGATGGGTAGGTATGGCCTTAAGGAGAGGAATGTGGAAGGGCAGATGGTGGTAGATTTTGCTAAAAGGATGGAAATGGCAGTGGTGAACATGTACTTTAAGAAGAAGAAGGAACATAGGGTGACGTATAAAAGTGGAGGAAGGTGCACACAGGTGGACTATGTTCTATGTAGGAGATGCAACCTGAAGGAGATTGGAGACTGTAAGGTGTTGGAGGGGACAGTGTAGCTAGACAGCATCGGATGGTGGTCTGTAGGATGGTTTTGGAGGCGAAGAAGAAGAGGAGGAGAGTAAGGACTGAAAGAAGAATAAGATGGTGGAAACTGAAGGAGGAAGAGTGTAGTGTGAGGTTCAGGGAAGAGGTCAGACAGGGGCTCGGTGATGGTGAAGAGGTGCTGAATGATTGGGAAACTACTGCAGGAGTGATAAGGGAGGTAGCTAGAAAAGTACTTGGTGTGACATCTGGGAATAGAAAGGAAGACAAAGAGACGTGGTGGTGGAATGAGGAAGTGCAGGAGAGCATAAGGGGAAAGAGGTTGGCAAAACAGAAGTGGGATAGACAGAGTGATGAGAAAAGTAGGCGGGAGTACAAGGAGATGCGGCAGCAGGTAAAGAGGGATGTGGCGAAAGCCAAGGAAAAGGCATATGAGGAGCTGTATGAGAGGTTGAACACTAAGGAAGGAGAAAAGGATTTGTACCGATTGGCCAGACAGAGGGACCAAGCTGGGAAGGATGTGTTGCAAGTTAGAGCAATAAAGGATGGAGATGGAAATGTGTTGACTAGTGAGGAGAGTGTGTTGAGAAGGTGGAGGGAGTATTTTGAGCAGCTGATGAATGAGGAAAATGAGAGAGAGAGAAGGTTGGATGATGTGGAGATTGTGAAGCAGGAAGTGGATAGGATTAGTAAGGAGGAAGTGAGAGCAGCGATTAAGAGGATGAAGAGTGGAAAGTCGGTTGGACCAGATGACATACCGGTAGAAGCATGGAGATGTTTAGGAGAGATGGCAGTGGAGTTTTTAACCAGATTGTTTAACAAGATTCTGGAAGGTGAGAGGATGCCTGAGGAATGGAGAAGGAGTGTGCTGGTACCAATCTTTAAGCATAAGGGAGATGTGCAGACCTGCAGTAACTACAGGGGAATTAAGTTGATCAGTCACACCATGAAGTTATGGGAAAGAGTAGTGGAAGCCAGGCTGAGAGAAGAGGTGACCATCTGTGAGCAACAGTATGGTTTCATGCCGAGGAAGAGTACCACAGACGCATTATTTGCTTTGAGAATGTTGATGGAGAAGTATAGAGAAGGACAGAAGGAATTGCATTGTGTATTTGTGGATTTAGAGAAAGCGTACGATAGGGTGCCAAGAGAGGAGTTGTGGTATTGTATGAGAAAGTCAGGTGTGTCAGAGAAGTATGTGAGGGTGGTGCAGGACATGTATGAGGACAGTGTGACAGCAGTGAAGTGTGCAGTAGGAACGACAGACTGGTTCAAGGTGAAGGTTGGACTGCATCAAGGATCGGCCCTGAGCCCTTTCCTGTTTGCAGTGGTGATGGACAGGTTGACGGACGAGGTCAGACAGGAGTCTCCATGGACTATGATGTTTGCGGATGATATTGTTATTTGTGGTGAGAGTAGTGAGCAGGTTGAGAAGAGCCTGGAGAGGTGGAGGTACGCGCTGGAGAGAAGGGGAATGAAAGTCAGTAGGAGTAAGACAGAGTACATGTGTGTGAATGAGAGGGAGGGCAGTGGAGTGGTGCAGTTCCAGGGAGAAGAGGTGGTGAAGGTGGAGGAGTTCAGGTACCTGGGGTCAACAGTGCAGAGTAATGGAGAGTGTGTTAGGGAAGTAAAGAAAAGAGTGCAGGCAGGGTGGAGTGGGTGGAGAAGAGTGACAGGAGTGATTTGTGATAGAAGAGTATCTGCAAGAATGAAAGGGAAAGTTTATAGGACTGTGGTGAGACCTGAGATGTTGTATGGTTTAGAGACAGTGGCAGTGAGTAAAAGACAGGAGGCGGAGCTGGAGGTAGCAGAGCTGAAGATGTTAAGGTTTTCGTTGGGAGTGACGAAGATGGACAAGATTAGAAATGAGTTTATTAGAGGGACAGCGCATGTTGGACGTTTTGGTGACAAGGTGAGGGAGGCGAGATTGAGATGGTTTGGACATGTGCAGAGGAGGGACATGAGTTATATTGGTAGGAGAATGCTGAGGATGGAGCCGCCAGGCAGGAGGAAAAGAGGAAGACCAAGGAGGAGGTTTATGGATGTGGTGAGGGAAGACATGCAGGTAGTTGGTGTGAAAGAGGCAGATGTAGAGGACAGGGTGGTATGGAGATGGATGATCCGCTGTGGCGACCCCTAATGGGAACAACCGAAAGAAGAAGAAGAAGAGTATCTGAAAAATCACACTTCAGTAAAAGTATAGATACCTTACCGTAAAAAAAACACCATTCTAATATGACTTGAGTAAAAGTCTTAGAGGATCTGATTTAAACAGTACTTGACTCATATTGAACATAGGCTCAAAGATGCACTAGTCCTCAACACAAGAGACAGCAGATTTGTGAGGTTTTATTTTCTAAAATGCAAAAAAAAATTGTACAGTGCAGCACTGCATTAACCATCAAAACAACCTCTTCAACATGCCAGAATGAAACAAAGATCAAGCAAGTTAGTCAAAAAAAGACAAAGTAAAGCAATATTTTAAAAATAACATTATGACCACCTGCCTAATATTGGCCCTGCTTTTGCTGCCAAAACAGTTCTGACCCTTCGAACATTAACAGCATTAACTTCTCCAGCAATTTGAGCTACAGGAGCTCGTCTGTTTGGATCGGACCACACGAGCCAGCCTTCGTTCCCCCAACGTGCATCAATGAACCATGACCATGTCGCCGGTTCACCACTGTTCCTTCCTTGGAGCACTTTTGATAGATACTGACGACTGCAGATCGGGAACAGCCAACAAGAGCTGCAGTTTTAGAGAAGCTCTGACCCAGTCGTCTAGACATCACAATTTGGCCATCAAACACGCTCAAATCCTTACGCTCGTCCATTTTTCCTGCTTCTAACACATCAACATTGAGGACAAAATGTTAAATTGCTGCCTAATATATCCCACCTACTAACAGGTGCCATGATGAAGAGATAATATGTGTTATTTATCATAAATGTAGTTGTGTAGAGAGTAAAAGTTGCTTATATGCAAAAAAAATTACTTAAGTGCAGTAACATGACCCTTGAGGCAATATTCTTTATTCACAAAGCATGCCATCAAGAAATTGTTCAAAACACCATGGCTCATGCTTGAAGTTGAACAGCTTTTCAATTGCCCCCTGCTGCATGGGGGTCGAACTGAGAGCCGGTGAAGAATGTAGCATAGTGGGAGGCCTACACTGATCGTATGATCGAGTTCAAGAGTTAATCAATAAACATGACCGTGCAGTGTTCTGCTCCGTGAGAAATACCTGAGGCTGTTCCTCCTACGTGGATGCAGGATCGGATTTTTGTGCTTAGATCATGACCTTAACCATACTGTACTCTGCTATTAGAGAGCTGTACAGAGTCATGATGGAATGCAGGGAGTTTAAGGGTTCTGTGAAGCATGCTGAAAATAAAAACAAATGCACCACTAGTAGAATCTTAAGTTCTTAAAGTGATGCAACAGAAAAGCATTCACCAACCAATCAAGAGTGCAAAATTGGTCATGCTTTCTAAATAGAAGGAACACCACTACTCTCTTGTCGTTGTCAGTCACAGTAACACAAGACAGTCGTGGGCATCTGTGAGTTCATGCAAGTGGAAGATGGTACACATGATCACACTTTAAACAAAAATCTGTGATGCTGCATGAACAGAAATCCAAAAAGATTTGAATATAGGCATTGTGTGTCTTGAAGGAAACATGTGTTTGTCCAGCCTTCCCTGATTGGTAGCAGTTATATGTAGGTATATGAACTGGCAGGTCAGAGAATTTATTTTATAGATACAAGCTCTGAACAAAAGTCGCTGGACACCTGAGCATAAGATCTGTATGTGCTTTTTGAATATCCCATTCCTCATTTTGTTTCCATGTGCTGTTACGTCCACTCTTCTGGGAAGATGTTCCACTAGATTTTGGAGATTTGTGTTCATTCAGTAAAATTCGGTCAGATCTCTATATCAGGCCATTCATGATCTTCCAGTCCAACCCATGTATATGTTTATTGAGCTCACTTTGTTCACAGGGGCATTGTCATGTTGGAACAGGTTTGGGTCTCCTAGTTTAAGTGACAGGGAAATTTTAACCTACGGCATCCGAAGACATCATATACAATTGTGTACAGCTTGCACAACAACAAGGTGTCTAAATTTTTTATCCATAAAGTGTATTTTCTACAAAATCTGTTCAAGTCAAAAGAGGCTGAGGTCTAACACTATTGTATTTGTAGCATTAGTGAACACCTTAAGGATTAAACCAGATCTGTATCTGATTAGTCTGATCTGTCTAACGCTTTGAAAATCTGATTTTCATACAATAGTCTTAACAGCCTCCAACCAGCTACGCATCACATAAAAATACAGGAGAAGAAAAGAATGAAAACAAGATCATTTCTGCTGACTCATTTAACGTCCCTAAGTCAATAAGCTTAATATAAGCAATGCGAAATTCAGCCCTTTCGGCAGCTCAGCTGGACATGAAGAGTTGCTGTAATTTAAAAGCCCATTTGTCAGCCATTTCTGTCTTCTACTGTAGGTTACATAGACATTTTCAAAGCGACAAACAGCCCTCGGTCATTCATATATGCTAGTTTTTTTTGTTTCTATGCATTTGTAATTCAAGAGTGTGTCGGCATTAAAGCATTCAGGAACGCAGCCGTGCTTTCTGAAAAAAATATGATAAATGAATTAGCCTCGGCAGGGGTGAGAAAATCGGAAGTTGCCCTCCTGAAACCTACGAGGGGTTACAGGATTTAATTTTCATACGTTCAAAGTTATTAAAAAGCCTCCTTGACCGTGTGGTGTTACCGATTTTCGTCAACAAAAGAAAACCTTTAAATCTCAAATCGAAGCAAAGTATAAACGTGTTATTCTAAGATTTCGGAAAAACAACCCCGCCGCTCTTGGACATCTGCGGCGTTCATCACGGTTTTGATTACACCGCATTAAAACTCAATTAAAACTGGCTGCTGCTTCGATGGGCCTCCTTTCATTGCGATTAAGCATATCATAAACATGGACCTTGTTAGTGTAACCTCAAGACGTCCTGAACACAAAACAGGGAAAAAGAGAGAGAGAGAGAGAGAGAGAGAGAGAGAGAGAGAGAGAGAGAGAGCGAATCAGACAGAGGTCACGATGGCGTTTGGAAACGCCGGTCAGAAAGTAAAACGACAATATAGAAATGAATGTAGGCTTGCACATTACAGTACTGAAATGGACGCCTACCTGCTGTGTTTGATGCAAGTCAGATTGCATCCAAATATGATGCCTTCAGTATGACTCCCAGTAATTCCGAATCTGGAAATGTTTCACCCCTATGTGAACTCCTTACATCCCTTTAGTTATTTTTCTGATTGGTTTACATTTAGTCCTCATTTGCTGTTATAACATCCTTCATTCTCCAGGGAAGACGTTCCACTAGATTTCAGAGTGTGTTTGTGGAGATTTTTGTTCACAGCATCAGGCAATGATGTAGGGTGAGGAGGCCTGAGGTGCCATCAGCATTCACTTCACTTCACTATTTATTTGATTGTATATTTGATTGCAAGAGACCGGAAAGTTAAATTGTTAAATTGTTATTCTGTGTTTTGCTCTGTATACGCTCGCCAATCGAAAGTTTTCGTGAGTCACCTTTGACCTATTTTTGAGATCTAGTTGATAATTGGCTGATCTGATGCCATACACTCTCCTTCTTCTTTCGGCTTCTCCCATTAGGGGTTGCCACAGCGTATTATCCGTCTCCATACCCCCCTGTCCTCTACATCTGCCTCTTTCACACCAACTACCTGCATGTCCTTCCTCACCATATCCATAAACCTCCTCCTTGACCTTCATCTTTTCCTCTCTCCTGGTGGCACCATCCTCAGCATTCTCCTACCGATGTACGCCATGTCTCTCCACTGCACATGTCGAAACCATCTCATTCGTGCCTTTCTCACCTTGTCTCCAAAATGTCCTACATGTGCCCCTCCTTGAACTGCCACCTTAACGTGGTGGAGGGGTTTGAGTACCCGAATGACCCTAGGAGCTATGTTGTCCGGGGCTATATGCCCCTGGTAGGGTCTCCCAAGGCAAACAGGTCCTAGGCGACGGGTCAGACTAAGAGCGGTTCAAAAAACCCTTATGAGAAAAAACAGATCAAGGACCGTGACGTCGCCCGGTATGGCGCAGCCGGGGCCCCACCCTGGAGCCAGGCCCGGGGTTGGGGCTCGTATGCGAGCGCCTGGTGGCCGGGCCTTCCCCCATGGGGTCCGGCCGGGCTCAGCCCGAAGGAGCGACGTGGGGCCGCCTTCCAGTGGGCTCACCACCTGCAGGAGGGACCGTAAGGGGTCGGTGCTGAGAGGATCGGGCAGCAGTCGAAGGCGGGGGCCTCGACAACCCGATCCCTGGACACGGAAGCTAGCCCTAGGGACGTGGAATGTCACCTCGCTGGCGGGGAAGGAGCCTGAGATTGTGCGTGAGGTTGAGAGGTTCCGACTAGAGATAGTCGGGATCACCTCTACGCACGGCTTGGGCTCTGGAACCACACTCCTCGAGAGAGGATGGACTCTTCACCACTCTGGAGTTGCCCATGGTGAAAGGCGGCGGGCTGGTGTGGGTTTGCTTATAGCCCCCCAGCTCAGCCGCCATGTGTTGGAGTTTACCCCGGTGAATGAGAGGGTCGTTTCCCTGCGCCTACGGGTCGGGGATAGGTCTCTCACTGTCGTGTGTGCCTACGGGCCAAACGGCAGTGTAGAGTACCCGGCCTTCTTGGGGTCTCTGGGAGGGGTGCTGGACAGTGCTCCGACTGGGGACTCCGTCGTTCTACTGGGAGACTTCAATGCCCACGTGGGCAGCGACAGTGATACCTGGAGGGGCGTGATTGGGAGGAACGGCCCCCCTGATCTGAACCCGAGCGGTGTTCAGTTATTGGACTTCTGTGCTAGTTACAGTTTGTCCATAACGAACACCATGTTCAAGCATAAGGGTGTCCATCAGTGCACGTGGCACCAGGACACCCTAGGCCGTAGGTCGATGATCGACTTTGTGGTCGTTTCATCTGACCTGCGGCCATATGTCTTGGACACTCGGGTAAAGAGAGGGGCGGAGCTGTCAACTGATCACCACCTGGTGGTGAGTTGGATCCGATGGTGGGGGAGGAAGCTGGACAGACTCGGCAGACCCAAGCGTACTGTGAGGGTCTGCTGGGAACGTTTGGCCGAGTCTCCTGTCAGAGAGATCTTCAACTCCCACCTCCGGCGGAGCTTTGACCGGATCCCGAGGGAGGCCGGAGATATTGAGTCCGAGTGGACCATGTTCTCCACCTCCATTGTCGAAGCGGCCGCTCGGAGCTGTGGCCGTAAGGTCTCCGGTGCCTGTCGAGGCGGCAATCCCCGAACCCGGTGGTGGAAACCGGAAGTAAGGGATGCTGTCAAACTGAAGAAGGAGTCCTATCGGGCCTGGTTGGCTTGTGGGACTCCTGAGGCAGCTGACAGGTACCGGCAGGCCAAGCGAACTGCAGCCCGGGTGGTTGTGGAGGCAAAAACTCGGGCCTGGGAGGAGTTCGGTGAGGCCATGGAGAAGGACTATCGGCTGGCCTCGAAGAGATTCTGGCAAACAGTCCGGCGCCTCAGGAGAGGGAAGCAGTGCCCTACCAATGCTGTTTACAGTGGAGGTGGGGAGCTGTTGACCTCAACTGGGGATGTCGTTGGACGGTGGAAAGAATACTTCGAGGATCTCCTCAATCCCGCCGTCACGTCTTCCATTGAGGAAGCAGAGGCTGAGGGCTCAGAGGTGGACTCGTCCATCACCCAAGCTGAAGTCACCGAGGTAGTAAAGAAACTCCTCGGTGGCAAGGCACCGGGGGTGGATGAGATCCGCCCTGAGTACCTCAAGTCTCTGGATGTTGTGGGGCTGTCTTGGCTGACACGCCTCTGCAGCATCGCGTGGCGGTCGGGGACAGTGCCTCTGGAATGGCAGACCGGGGTGGTGGTCCCTCTTTTTAAGAAGGGGGACCGGAGGGTGTGTTCCAACTATAGGGGGATCACACTTCTCAGCCTACCTGGGAAAGTCTATGCCAGGGTACTGGAGAGGAGAATACGGCCGATAGTAGAACCTCAGATTCAGGAGGAACAGTGTGGTTTTCGTCCAGGCCGTGGAACACTGGACCAGCTCTATACCCTCTACAGGGTGCTGGAGGGTTCATGGGAGTTTGCCCAACCAGTCCACATGTGTTTTGTGGATTTGGAAAAGGCATTCGACTGTGTTCCTCGCGGCGGCCTGTGGAGGGTGCTCCCGGAGTATGGGGTCCGGGGCCCTTTACTAAGGGCTGTCCGGTCCCTGTACGACCGAAGCAGGAGCTTGGTTCGCATTGCCGGCAGTAAGTCAGACTTGTTCCCGGTGCATGTTGGACTCCGGCAGGGCTGCCCTTTGTCACCGGTTCTGTTCATAATTTTTATGGACAGAATTTCTAGGCGCAGCCAGGGGCCGGAGGGTGTCCGGTTTGGTGACAACACGATTTCGTCTCTGCTCTTTGCAGATGATGTTGTCGTGTTGGCTTCATCAGACCAGGACCTTCAGCACGCACTGGGACGGTTTGCAGCCGAGTGTGAAGCGGCTGGGATGAGAATCAGCACCTCCAAATCCGAGGCCATGGTCCTCAGTCGGAAAAGGGTGGCTTGCCCACTTCAGGTTGGTGGAGAGTTCCTGCCGCAAGTGGAGGAGTTTAAGTATCTTGGGGTTTTGTTCACGAGTGAGGGAAGGGTGGAACGGGAGATTGACAGACGGATCGGTGCATCTTCTGCAGTAATGCGGTCGATGTACCGGTCTGTCGTGGTAAAGAAAGAGCTGAGCCGCAAGGCGAAACTCTCGATTTACCGGTCAATCTACGTTCCTACTCTCACCTATGGTCATGAGCTCTGGGTCATGACCGAAAGGACAAGATCCCGGATACAGGCGGCCGAAATGAGCTTTCTCCGCAGGGTGGCTGGGCGATCCCTTAGAGATAGGGTGAGAAGCTCGGTCACTCGGGAGGAGCTCAGAGTAGAGCCGCTGCTCCTCCACATCGAGAGGGGTCAGCTGAGGTGGCTCGGGCATCTGTTCCGGATGCCTCCTGGACGCCTTCCTGGGAAGGTGTTCCGGGCGCGTCCCACTGGGAGGAGACCCCGGGGAAGACCTAGGACACGCTGGAGAGACTATGTCTCCCGGCTGGCCTGGGAACGCCTCGGTGTCCCCCCGGAAGAGCTGGAAGAAGTGTCTAGGGAGAGGGAAGTCTGGGCATCTCTGCTTAGACTGCTGCCCCCGCGACCCGGCCTCGGATAAGCGGGAGAAGATGATGATGATGATGATGATGTGACAACATATAACGTACCAACCCTAACCTCCACTCTCCTACACTTCTCCTTTCCCTGCTGTCTCTGTAGACGTCTTCCTCCTTCTCTCCTTCTCCTCCTTTGGCCAACAGTAGCCCAATTTCCACCGGTATCCTGTTGGCTAACAATACCTGTGGCGGTCTTCGGTAACCTGGGGCCTCGACCGATCCGGTATATATTTCTGATTCGTGATCTGCATATTTGATCCGCAATACACTCTCCTTCATTAGTGAAATTCAAGATTCATCTGCACAATTCATCAATTCAAGAAATGTTAGATGTGTTGCTGAAATTCATAGATACCATACAGATGAAATTCAGCCTTGTGCATTTTCAATCATTGTAATCCAAACCGTAGTTTACCTCAGGAAATACTGAAACTGTGCAGCGTCATACTGACAACATGACTAAACATTTTGATGATCTTGTTTGTGAACAATGACAAAAGGACTTTTCATTTTGATGGGAATGAGATGTTCATTGACACAAATGCTTACTTTTGAGAGATGAACTAAGAATTTAAAAAAAATACTGGCTTTTGCAAGAAATCCAATGTATTGTGCTGCTTGAACAAATTGTTTTTCAGAAATGCACTTACTGGTTTGCAAATATTAAGGATGATTCGAGAAATACTCCAAAGCAACTGAGAAAAACTGTAAAAGACTTTCTAATAGACACTTTAAGCACCTACCTAAAGCCTTGTGCCTTTGAACCATTAAAAGCTCGTGAATAATGCTGTGTTCAGCCTCATTTCTGTCAAAGAATCAGCAACGTTGTGCTGAATACAGCATTTCTTCCTACACGTCTATCAGAAATGAGTTTCATTCTTCTCTTCTGAATATCTAACAGCTGAAGGCAGTTTGAATGGAGCTTCTGTCAAATACCATGACGTCTGGTGAGCTGCGAATGAAAAAATAAACACATTTCTGACCGGTTGGCGTTAAAACCTGCAGCCTGTAGCCATTGACTCTGTGTGGAGAAACTGTAGTAAAAATTTCTCTGATCCTAATTAAACTAGAGCGCATGAAAGTGAGCAATGATTTGGGCCGGGCTAATGTGCGGTCATTAGCTTAAGGGACCGGTTGGCAGTAGATAGTGTGAATCAGAGTATCGTGTGCCTTAATTGAGCATCCTGAGAACATGTTAGCCATGACCTTCAGTGTGTGTTAGTGTGTATGTGTGCGAGCTACTCCTCCTAGACTTCACTAAGCTAAGACCCTTATTAAAAGAAGCACTGAGGTCATTGTGGGAGACTGAGACACCTCGGGAGAGGGACAGGGCTGTTATGTTACGATGGGGTTTCTGTAGGGGGCGGAGAGAGAGTTCTGAGGGCTGATGGGGCTGATGTTCTTCACGTTTCATTTTAGATTTATAGTGTGAGCTTGGATTATTACTAGGCGCTGTAATCCAATGAATGAGAATGAAAACAAAACGAAAGCGTCGTGCGCAAAGGCATAACTGTGTCCAAGACGACATGAAACCTTTTCATTGTCTCCTTGAGGCATACAGTATCTTGGCCTGTTGCCCAGTCAAGGGGGTGGGATGGGGGTTGGGGTGGTGGTGAGGGTGGTAGGAAAGATTAAGGTTAAGTTTCTTTGAAATTTTATTAATAACCTGTTATGACCTGTTACAAACCTGACATTCTCACAAAGCTTTCTCACTAATTTGGTCATCTGTCATTTCCTGTCCTCCAGTCAGTTCTGCTTTCTGGTCTCGATCTCATTTTACTATCAACAGAAAGAAAGCGCTATCTGACACCTTCCACATACACGACCATGTATTTTCAATTGATTGACAATGGAAATTACCGTAGCAAGCCACGAATGGGTGTAGGCTTGTCCCTGGGATTCCTACTCATGATCTCGAGACAGCAGTACAAACACTTTTCATTTTACAGAAGCATCATATTATCAATAAAGCTGCACCTTCCTGTTGTTTCCAATCATGCAACATAAAAAAAAAGTGACAAGGAGCCCTAAAAATGCAGAATAATAATTCCAGGGTGCTTTTCACTCTAACATTTTACTTATACAGTCTGTGGTCTTGGACCAGATATGGTGCACGGCAAAAAATTAAAATAAAAAATGACCTGGACTTGCTTTATATATGAGGTGAAAAAAGCCTGAAAGTAAAAAATAACGTTGCCCAAAGGAACAGACAAATGAGTCACAGTCTACTGAGGCTTTGAACAGAAAATAAGGTAGAAGGAGAGAAAAGGAAAACATATATAGAGCGATTAGATTGAGAGTAAAGATAAAGGTGCAGCAAAGAAGGAACAGGAGAGACAAAGAGAAAAAAAAAATAGAGAGAGAAAGAGAAAGAAAGCTCCATTTGTGTTCAGACTGGTCACACTACGCCAGCCTCCATTAGTCTCCTTCTCTGTTCGACACGTTCAGAGGCTGAGGGCAGCACGGAGCCTCTAATGATTTCCGTATTGACGGTGCAGCTTTTGAGAATGTGCAGCAGGTGTCATTAACACTAAAGAGGTGCCATTATTTTGCTCATAATTATATCCGTCGATACAGCGCGCACATAGAGGTATAGGCAAAATGGAACATAATTACAGTTAACGTGTGCAGGTAAGACTCGGAGCACAGGCATCTACTTGACGCAACAGAAAGAGATGATGGCTTGAGATTCAGAACTGGAGATTTTAAATGTTAAGTTCAAAATCGAAAAGATTCTGCCACTGTGAGCCTCTGAGGAGCCCTGAAGCAAGGCTTTCAGATATTAAGCAGAAGTCTTGAAATGTACCTTTTGTCAAAAAAGCCTTTCTTTGGATAAAAAAAAAAAAACTGGGTTGTTTATGCCAGGAACCAAGTTTTATTTCTAAATTATTATTCATAGTAGACCAATGGACAAGCAGGTTAAGCCCTGAGCATGGGGCAGCATGATGCCACCCACAATAGGCCTCTGTTAGTACTTATTCCCATTTTAGATCAATAATTACTTTATGTTACTTTATGAGTTAAATGGAACAGGAAGCATGATGGCTCGTGATTTCACAATACTGAACACATACACAGATATTTTTATTTCAAACCAGTGCTGGTCACTTGAAGAAGGTGATTATTAAAATGTATTGAGTATTGAATTTGGACAGGAAGGTTCAGCAAATATAGACACATGTCATTTATGCACATGAATCGCTAAATAGCTCAGTATTTATAAGTTGTCCATGTGTACTTGAAAATCATGTGGTAACTAAACAAACCAGTTACAAACACTTCATGTAAACAAACTCCAGAAACCCCAAAAATGCTTACAATGCCTTGATCATTCAATATTTTCAATAGGAGCAGCTTTTACAACATTTGTTTTGTATGCTAACCTGATAAATTGTGACAATTTTTTTCATGCTAACGAGAAGATTTGTGGTGATTGTCTTTTCATGCTAACCTGATGATTTGTGATGGGGAGAAACAACTGCTGTTCAGTGGCTGTTTGCTCTGACCAACCTTTTTCCCCACAGACAGCTCTCTGGTCTTTAAGATGGTTTATCCTTATTAACAACAAATGCAGCTCTCACAGGCACAACCCTGTGCTCAAGCCAATAGTATACATTTAGACTTATCAACTGTTTGAAGAATCAATCTAAGAGGGTGGACCTGGGCAACAGCAAGAAGTGGAGTAATCAGGACCTACAGCTTTCAGTCAGAGGGCTAAATGTAGTGTGTTGCACGAGCTTCTTGCTCCACACAGCTGCTTACGAAGGCAGTCAGCATGAAAGTAAAGTAAAATCCCAGCCAACGCAGCTGGAGGTGTGTGAAGAGGAACAAGGCTGAGGGCTGAAATGATTTGCGCGCTTCTCCGTGACACGCTCAAAGAGAACCAGCGTAATCCGAAAACTCAAGCCATGTGGATAATCGATGGGGTGGAGTGAAGACACTGGTAAGGATGACAGGCATCATAGGAACATGAAGAAAGGACAGATAAGAGACAACTGGAAACACAGTAAAAGGAAATTTACGGTTCGACGTCCCTGCTGCTATGCCAAAAGCAAACTGCTGAGGGCAAAAGGTGCTGGGCAGAAATAATTGAAAACAGCTCACTGGAAATTGGAATCGCTGGGGAAAAAAAAAGAGACTGCTGATTTTTCATCTATTGACATTGTGCTCGTTTGCATTTATTAGCAAGTAGACAGCTGTGTGTATTCTGAACTCGAAGGGTGGTCACTATTTTAAGATCTCATGGATGCTTGGATGGAGGAGTGTTTTTCTTTCTGAAAACATAAAAAACCCACCTTTGCTCTTTTTTTCCCCCCTTTTTTCCCTTTTCTTTTATTACCTGAAGCTAGTATATTTCATCATAGTATGCCCCTCTCTCTCTTTCTTTTACTCTTTCTTTTTCTCAACCTACCCCTCGTCACTCACATGCATACATCTCTATAGAAATCCCTCAGTCCGGTTTCAGTCCACAGAGCCACGACTCTGAAAATATCCCTGCTATATTCAGCAGCAATTTGACGAAGTACTTGCTTTTTATGAGTCAAGGTTATTTTGCTCTACAGGTGCCCCAGAGATGTGATGGATGTAGCACTAAAAGAATCATGCACCGAAAGGCCAATGCCACCCATCCCCACCCCCCCACATACAGATTTTAACAAACCTTCATATAATATCTAATATTCTTCAGGGTTTGAGATGGAAAAAGCTTTTGTTTCTTGTTGGGCCAAATGTTAACAAAGTCATTCCCCACCATCAGTCTTTGTTCATACTGATGATACTGATCGAATGTGAAAGATATTCAAGGAATCGTTTTAAAATCTGAAAAATAACAATAAATAAATAAAAATCTTTGCTGCCAAAAATCTATTCTTGCAGATTTCCTTTGAAAATGTGAATGGATTTTGCCCATGACTCAGTTTAAAAGTAATAACTTTACAGTAATATAAATAATAATAAAATTAATATGAAGGAAAAAGAATGTATAATATAGAATATAAAAGCAATATAGAATATAGAATACAAAAGCAATAGCAATGGGTTTTTGCCATGCCATTACCACCAGCATGCCTAAGAAATTAGTTAGTATGCTCTGGATCATGAGACGATCCTTTCTCTCTCCATACTCTTCACTGACCTCTCCATTTCTGTGGTAGATCTTGGTCCCACAACCTTTATGATCTCTTTCATCTCTTTTTTATTGTTTTTAAGTTTTTCTTCACAGTGTTTATCCTAAACTACTGTTGATATTTTGGCCATTAGTGAACAGCACAGTGTATTCTTTTCTTTTAGGACATTCACAACTGTTGTACTGGCTATGCCCAATGCTTGGTCAGTGGCTCTGATTGATTATTTTCTCAGCTTTTTCCATCGATATCTCTATAGTCTTCATAGTGGTTTATCCTTTTAAATACTAATGCAAACTCACTCTCCAAATCCAGAGTTTAAGCCAAGAGTACACACTCAGAAGTATTAAATAAAATGATCACTTCCTTTTATGATCACACATCTGCAGGTGCTGCCTCATCACTCGCACCAGACACTGAAGGTGGATGAATTCACCATGGGCTTTTGTGCTGCAATACATGATAAATGGAAGCCATTCATCTTGTGGTTAGGGAAATCAAGGAGACGGCGCACTGATCCGAGACCAGCTCTACAAAATTCTCTTATAATGGATGTGATTAGATGTGTGCATGGGAGGGATAATGGTCCGAGATCAGTAGAAAAGTAGAAATGTGGTTGTGATGCTGGAGAGAAGGAAGGGATTGTGGGAGGTTTATCTCTCCTCTGCAGGGAGATGGGAAAACCTCACACACATGCTTGGCCTTGCACCAAAAAACAAAAACAGAAAAAACTGCCCCAGTATACACACATGCACAGCACAGTCACTGTCTCCTTCTAATGAGGACATTTATATCATTAGTGCTAATTCGTGTTTAAGACGTGATAAGGCTAATTAAAAGTTTATTAAATGGTGAGATGAAGATAGAACACTCCTGTTTTCAAGCCTTTAATATTTGAAACTGCTCTGGCGCAAATTTGATTCCAAAGGCAACCATCAAATCTGTTTCGCTAACTATGTTTACATTAACGGCATTTTGACCCCTATTCAGAGTGACTTTCAATTATCTTTATACAACTAAACAGTTCGGGGGTTAAGGACCTTGTTTAATGGCCCGGCAGTGGCAGCTTGGTGGTGCTGAGATTTGAACTCTTCAAACTTCCAATCAGAAGTACAATGTTTTGGCCACTGAGTTACCACTAGCACTTCAATATTTCATTTTCAATCAATTACATTTTGCCAAAGTATGATTTTCTACAGTACCATTCAATATTTAACAATACAAATAAATCTGCTATGACTATAAATATGAAATGATTTCTATTCTTTTATTTTTGATTTCTGTAAATCTGCTATGATACTATACGATGCAATTTTGTTTTGATCTAACAACATACTGTAATTATCAGAATGCAACCAGACTCTGAATTTTTCCTTTGGCAATTAATGCAGATAGCTGTCTATCCCCTTTTTTTAAATCGTGGTCAATCATAATAGGTAGTAAGTTATGCTTAAGGCCTTGATTCTTTTTAATCGTTGCCTTTGATTTCATTGTATCATGGTCACATGGTATTAATTAGGCTACTAGATATTTTTGTAAATAAGACTTTATGGACATGGTGTGATGTAACTGAGGTTAAGGAACTGTCAAAAAGGAGGCTACGCCCACTTAGGATGTAAATCAGAATTCCGCTATAGACAGTGTCATTGTGGTACAATCCTATATCAGGTGTATGATTTGTGTGTGTGTGTGTGTGTGTGTGTGTGTGTGTGTGTGTGTGTGTGTTGATTGTGTCATCATGAATAAACAATTAACTGGTGAACTGGAGAAGATCAAACCTGCCCAACCAAGTGATGGCTCATGGGTCAAAGTAATAGATGCTCTATTAAATATTAGTTCATGCTAATAGATTGACGAATGCGCTTTCCCTGCAACACTCGTGGCTCTGTGACTCACTCAGAATAAAAGCTTCGAGAGAAACTGCACCTGCTTACGATTCGCCTGAACAGCGACAAATGACTCATATTAGCTTTGACTAAATGAGATGAATGCTCTCGCTATGGCAAAACTACAGCGGATTTTGTGTTTTATTTATAGAAGAAATATTTGATGTGTATTTCCATACAGGTTGGAAATGTTTTAGCGCCCTTTTAACAGCCTCAGAATGCGACTCGGAATTACGTGAGACTCTTACCGCTGGTTGTGCATATAATCGAAAAGAGTCGAGTGTCACTAAAAGTGTTTTGCACTGTCAGACAGACTAGCACTGTTGTAACTCAAACACCTGGCTTTTATTCACTGCTATTGAATAATAGGTGGAAAAATAACAGACTGCAAAAAGTGTTCCCGAGCTGCATTAATCGGAATTCTAAAAATAAATAAATAAATAAATAGATAACTCCACATGGACGGCTGAATATTGCTATTTGGATGGTGCGAAGAAGCGCAGAACAGGTCAGGAAGGTCTCTGCGAAAATGTAGGCAATAAGGAGGGAGGTGATGAGAGTGCAGTTCGAATCTTCTTCTCTTATCATTGCTGAACAGCTGCTGGCTAAAGCCGGTTACCATCGGGTGAATGAGGTCATTTGAACCGAACAGGATTTTGCTATCAGGCTATAGTAGGTTTCAAAATCTACCACCACCGTGTTTCACTGCCATAATGTATCAAATGCTAAGAGGGAAAAAAATGGTTGAAACTGAAATCTCACTGGCCTTTTATCTTGATCTTTTAACACTAAAATGGTACCAGGTGGAGGAAACAAATCAGATTTTTTTTTGTCACACAGGCAATAGCCAACCTTAATGGACATTCTACTTGTTAACAAAATCCTTTCAGTGAATTTTATTTTCATTTTATTCTGTGGTAAGGTCTCCTTACCTCACCTACATCAGTACCTGACTCAGTAATAACACCCTGGTGGAAAATCCAAAATCTAGTCAAGGCAAGTCAAGTTTATTTCTATAGTGCTTTTCACAACAGACATTGCCTCAAAGCAGCTTTACAGAATTTAGGAAGAAATGTAACTAGTGGAACATCTTTTCAGAAGAATGGGGGTTATTATAACAACAGATAGGTACTAAATGTGGGAAAAAAATACTACAGTACATAATTCTAGCTAGAGGTGTAATGGTACACTTGTTTATACCAAACGATTTAGGTGAAGGACTTTCAGAACTTGCACATGTGCACCGAGTGCAATTCTTGTTTTAAGTTTCCTTACGAACATGTTAAGTGGCAGACCGCAAGTTTGTTTAGTCTCCGCCTCGCACTTTAAACGCAAACGGAAACGCGATTTGGATTGATTTTGGGCATGTGCAGAACAAAACGATTTTTACGACAGTCTAGTAATATGGATTCTTTTGCAGAATTTCTTTCAAAAGGAGACTTTTGCTAATTTTGTGTACCGTTACACCCCTAATGCCAGCATGTCTTTGATCAAAACCCTGCAAATCCTTTTCATAACCCACCTCAGTCCCATCAGTCAGTGAAGCAAAGCTAGTAATTAACCACGCATTAAATGCCTTACAACCACACCCACCATGTTCCTAAAATAACTCCTTGATCCACGGCATCGAGCCAATTCCCTAACCTTTGACACCAATTCAAATTAGAGCATCATCCAGGACCTTCAGCGACCCCTAGCCAAATAATCAATGTGTTAAGACCGTAAAATGTAACTGAACCGAAATGATGGGATGCAGTAAAAATCTCCAGTGTCATGTTGAACTAGTGCCTATACAAGCCCACATGGACACAATTGTATACTCTAGGCACTAATATATAAGATTTTGCTCTTTAAAACCATGACTGTGGCCCTTAACCCATCCACAAAAATAGCAGTAAGACTCATTAAATGAAAACGAGGGATTTAGTGAATTTCTGGCAGCTAGCATCAGCCATAATTATGTTCAGTTGAAAAAAAAAAACGCACACTAGGCTGGTGTCGCTCTGCATGCGGTCCTCCTTCATTGTGTGTGTAAAGTGTGTTTACGCTACACTTGATTATAGCTAGAGCATTTAGAGTACCGTTTTAGTTCATCTCAGTGAAGATGTTACTTGTGAGAGAGTGATCTGCGACTTCTTTCGCTGAATGATTCATTCTTAAATATAGTTCAAGTTTTGTTTTCAGTTTTTTTTTTAGATCATGCATTTGAATGATATTGCACTAGAGACAAGGAACAAATGTCAGGAGGGTTTAAAAAAAGTCAACTTCTTGGAGATGGAGAATAATGGATGGAGCACAGTCCGCATTGTATATGAATGGTGCCTGTAACAGTTCCTCAACATCAGATACATCTCCCGAGTTTATAATATATCTCAACTATAGGTGTTTTTTTCCCTTTATTTTTACCCGTTTGTTTGTTCTGTTTTCCAAAACATAAACAAACTTACAACCTAGTTTAATCCCTCACAAACCCTGACCAGGCACTTACTAAGGATGAATGAACAAACACACAATTATCAACCAATTTATTAAGCAAAAATGGCACCTTATTTTTGTGTTTTTGTATCTGTTTGGAATGTGTTATATGTTCATTCTGAATAATGTATTCGCATCTATCCGTTATGTCACTATTCAAATTGAGCGTATGTTACATAAGCTGTGGAGTGACACCGGGGGCAGATGTGGAGAGTCGAGCTAAGAGGATGGAGTAAGAAGCGCAGGTGGAGGAGGAATACATCTTTGTAATAGCTTCTTTTTTTTTATATTCTGGACAAGAACTCGCACATTTCCCTCCACAGAAAATGTACCTAGTCAAGAGTCCCTTATCGTTGAAGCCAAAGGGCAGTTGTCAAATTCTGTTATTAAAAGTTCAGCATAAAAGGTAACATTTGCATCCTGTCCCCACCAGTTACAATAACCTTTACTCTTCTGGTAGGATTTTTAACTAGATTTTGGAGTGTGATTGTGGAGATTTCAGCCACAAGGGTGTTAGTAAAGTCAGGTAATGATGTAGGTGAGGTGAGGAGGCCTGAGGTGCAGTCAGCATTCCAATTCACCCCAAAGGTGTTCAGTAGGGTTGAGGTCAGAGCTCTGTAGCAGGCCATTCAAGATCTTCCACTCTAACCCATGCAAAGCAGATATTCATGGAGCTCACTTTGTGCACAGGGGCATTCTCGTGCTGGAACAGGTTTGGAAAAAATGTAGTGCTACTGCACCCAAAGACATCCAACATCTACAACTGTGTGCCTTCAAATTTGACTTTGTAGAAAAAAAGCACATATAGCTGGAAAAGTCAGGTGTCCCATTCATTTTGGTCATACAGTGTATAATTTTTTATAACTCGCCAGCAAGAATGACTGTTGCTAAAAAGATTTTCATTGTTGTCCCTCCAATTACAGAATGACCCTGGAAATACTTTTGTCGGAACAATTTGGCAAAAAATGCTTATCGCCGTCCCCAAACAACTACCCTTGAATGATCATGTTTTTTTTTTCTTAATCCACGGGAAGTAGTAGTCTTTGCATTCATTTTCCCTTCTGGTAATCTCACACACTCTTGACAAGTGGAAGATAAATGAAGTTGATTATGCTCCAAGCCTCAAATCCTCAGGTTGTTGCGTTAAAGAGAACACTGACACATTCAACCTTTAAATAGAGAAAACTGCTAATGTCAGTACTGCACAGAGCATTAGCAAAACAAGCATATGCTAATTCTTTCATTGTTAGCTGAAGGAGATTTAGCTGGCAAATATGCTGTGTTAACCTTTGGTAGTGGTGTGTGAATGAGGTCGATTCATAAGCATGGGACACCTGACTTTTCCAGCTATATGTGGTTCTTCTCTAAACTGTTACCTTAAAGTTTGAGGCACACTATGAAATCCTTTCTATTTTCACTTCACTTGAACTAAGAGAATCAGACCTGTCCCAGCATGTTTCATGAAGATATGGTTTACGTGGGTGGAAGATCTTGAGTTGCCTGCTACAGAGCTCTGACATGAACACCTTTGGAATAAATAGGAATGCTGATTGAACCCCAGGTCTCCTCACCTTTCATCAATACCTAATTGTAATACACCCTTGTGGTTGAATAAATCTCCACAAATCTCCACAAAAACAATCCAAAATCTAGTGAAACATCTTCCCAGAAGAGTGAAGGGTAATCCAACAACAAATGCGGATTATTGTGGAATGGGAATTTAATGGTCAGGTGTCCACAAACTTTTGTCCATACTGTTTTTTTTTTTTTTTTTTTTCTGCAAACAGAGTGTGACCCATCAGAAACCCAAGCCTGACTAAAACTCCAACGGGTTTGACCGAAACAGAAAACAGAAGCGAATCGTGTGATCAGTGAAAGCCCAGCAGGGGACAGTTCCAAGCATAAAAAGGGTCCAAAAATAGGACACAAATAAAATATTATGTATCACAGAAATCCATGAGCATTATCATAATCATATATCAGAAAAGTACTGGTGGAAAAGCTCGCTGGAAAAAAAAAAAGTGTGAACAATTAGCTTTACTTGACAAACTAAGGAACTGGAATTGGTGCCCATGTTGGTGTGTTTTTATGTGCGAGAGAGAGAAAAAAAAAAAACCTGGAAGCAATCGCACCAAACAAAGCGAGACATAACGCTAAAAAAGATGGTTGAGATATAACCGGTGGCATCTATCCTGCTTTAGCCCACGGTGTTTAGGTGTCGCATTGGTTCTTGGATCCGAAAAACACAAAACTAGCGGGAAAAGCAGAATCGCCGAATGCGCGATCCCACACACATTTTTTTCCATCTCTCTGCACATGCACACAAGCTTCTCTTGGATGACCTTAATCCGTGGATTGAATGCAGGGAGCAGAATGTCCATGTTAAGTACTGTGAGTGTCTTAAAAAAAAAAAAAAAATAACGTGCCGCCGGAATGCTTATGAGGCATCACAGAACATGAGCGTGCTCGTTGGATGAAAATTGAAAGCCCTCCTTCTTTTACACACAGATTTTATGTTACCGCTCTCTGTGGCTGCGAATCTTATAGCGCAGAACTCAAATCAAGACGGTTACACTATAAACTCTAGCTCTTTGTATTATATCAATTCCATTTTCAAATGATTTCGGTTTCGTTTGTGTATCGCTTTTAGCAATCAACGTTATCCTGAATTATCGTTAATCCTGTATTATCGTTATCCGGTATTAATCGTTATCCGATTATCCTGAATGTGCTAACATTTTCATTGTTTTGTAAAGTCAAAATAAACATAGCTTGTCATCATGTTGGCAAAAAAACACCACTCCTCTACCCTGAAAGCTCGCCCGTGTCGGAAGTGCAGACACTGAAGACTCCTTCTATCTCCTTTCTACAGCCTTCACCTGCAGTTTGCATTATGAATGATGCAAGTCCATGAGAGTTGAAGAGTAGAAATGAGAACATTATTACATATACTCTGCCTCTGCTGGGCAAGTTGTATAAATGAAATAATTGTAAGTCGCTCTGGATGAGGGTGTTTGCCAAATGATAACATTTTACAAATAAGGACTGTATTAATATATATTAGGGATACTCCCTCTTGTGCTAGATGTGTGTTAGGTGATTAAGGCATGGTGTGAAGGTGATGTGAAGGGACTTCTTTATTTTTCGAATTATTTAAATACGTTAAACGGCATGCAAAAGACATTTGGCTCGGTGAGGTGATTAATAAATTACAATAGCTGTCTCATTCTGTATGAAACTGTGACTTGTTACAGTTGCGTAAAGGCGGCACATTCATTTTAAACTGTGATTAAATTGAACTAAACCACACTCTATGGACAATCATTTTTAGAGACCTTTTTTTTTGCAGTTATATGTAGTTCTTCTCTCAACTGTTACCTCAAACTTTGAAGCGGTAGCATGAAATGATCCCTTCGCTTGAACTAGAAGACCCAAACCTGTTCCAGCATGACCATGCCTCTGTGCACAAAGCCAGCTCCAAGAAGATATGGTTTAGAGTGGAAGATCTTTAATGGTATGCTCTAGAACTCCGATTCTCAATCCTATTGAACGCCACTAGGACGACTGGAACGCTGACTGCAACGTGTTGCCGAATGAGCACCAATCTCCGAAAAGCCCACTTTAAAATCTAGTGGAGGATCTGCCCAGAAAAGTGGAGGTTATAATAAAAGTTCATGTTACAAACCACACTACTTAAAATAATGCCCCCTTTCTCCTGACCAATCATATTTGAGAATCTGGTTCTGTTGTGTTCTTTTATATAAAATCACTCTGAATCTGAGTAAATGGTAAACGTTTTAGACCATAACTGAGATAAACAGTGCATCATTTTCTTCCCTCATGTTTACACAGCCATAATAACCCATTGATGTTTACAGGCATGTTCATATTAAGAAGCCATTTATTTATAAATTTTTTCCCCAATGCTTGTTTACAGCATGCTAGTTCTCATTTTACTCATCACCTACTTGGGTATTTAAGTGAGTAATGCAGTGCGCCGATGAGGCTCCGCATAAGCAGTAAAAGTTAATAGTGCTATTGCACAACCATTGCACTATTTCATGATAAAAGGTAATGAAGAAAGTACTGCTGATATGGCTGTATTCTAATAAAATCTCAGCATCGCATGGAAGAAAATGTGAAATTTACAAGCATACTTCATGAATGGCTAGCACAGATGGTGGGTACGCTCGCAAAGAGAAAGGAAGTGAGAGAGAGAGAGAGAGAGAGAGCGTGAGAGACAGAATATGAATGTTTAGTGGTCAGGGAAGACCTGGCATGGTGTATTCTCAGCCATGCAGAACGGCACGAATACATACAGAATGTTTTTTCAAAGGCCCAGCAGAGTTCCAGGGCCAATAACGAAAAGAAAATTCGGTCTGTTCCTTTCATTATCAGCTGACAGCTCGCAGATAGATGCTTAATAGGATTCCACAAAAGGCTGTTGCTCGTGCTCAGGAAATCCCTGGCCCCTCCCTCCTCACCCCCCTCCTCATCGTCCTCCTCATCCTTCTGTATCTGGGAGCATCTTCACTTTGTGCGTGTGTGTGATTTTATTCAGAGATAGTGTAGCAGTAGCTACACTTGATGGACTATATGAAAAAGAATAAGGATAACATTTTCAGTCATATGTGTTTCTTTTCCAAACTGTTTGCTCAAAGGATGTCATTGGATATGGGAGCATTACGTATTCTCTTTACTGAACTAGACCCAAAACTGATTCAGAATGACAATGTCTCTGTTCACAACATGATCTTCATTAAGATATGGGTTGTAGTGGAAGATCTTCAGTGACTTGCTATAGAGATTTAACCACAACTCTATTGAACACCAATGGGATGAATCAGAACTCTGATTCCACACCAGGTCTCCTCATATAACCTACATCAGTACCTTTAGACCTTTAGAACCTAGACTTTACTAACAACCTTGTGGCTAAATGAATCTCCACAAATTTCTACAAGCACACTCCAAACTCTAGCGGATTTCATATTTTATAGCAGATTTTTGTAGAAGAGTGAAGGGTATTTTAACAGCAAATGGGGATTGAATGTGGAATGGGATGTTCAAAAAGTGCTTATGAATCTTATGCTTAGGTCTCCAGAAACTTTTGTCCAAATAGTCTAGCTATCAAGTTGCTTCGCAACCGTAAACCATGAGTACAGCTTTCTTCTTTTTTTGTTGTTCTATAAAATTGTCTGCTGGGTACCAACAACATAAACAACTGTTTTTCACGCTATGCTGGAGATAATACTAAAGATAACATATCTACAAAAGCTCAGGCACTGACACCACTGACATTATCGGCTGCAAGAAATATATTCATGCAAAAGTACTCGATATCGATCTCCATGAGATTATTATGATGGAAAATACGCTACGGTGATGAAGAGACTTTAATCCATCCATAACGATTACAGCTAGCGGGCCTTCCGTGATCCTGAGATGAGGAAGCGTTGCGTGCTGTGAAAGCACGCTGTAAAGTACCGATAGACCCGGGGAGCTCGAAGAGATCACACGTGGTCCTCGCTACGATGTAGGATAATCTCCTAATTAGTGAACGTGTGATCAGATACAATTTGATTAGAGCATGCAGGGGGGGATGCTGCACTTTTCCTGTTCAATTACATTCCAGGTTGACACAAAGTAGGTTGGAAAAGGCTACGCTTAATGGCTGCCGGGTCTTATTGCACCAATATGGTGAGGAACCTGCTCCTGTTAGGACAAGTCTTCGGCCCATGCCTTGATTACGCGCAATAATAAAGTCAATTTGAACAGTGTGAGCACATGGTCGTGTAAGCTCAAAAGGACGGTCCTCTCCAAACAAGGACTTCTGGAAAGAATTGTGACTTATATTTATGTAATTTGGCAGACACCCTTATCAAGAGCAACTTACAACCAAGCAATTGAAGGTTAAGGGCCTTGCTCAAGGGCCCAGCAGGGGCAGCTTGGTGGTAGTGTGATTTCAACTTGTGACTTTCCAAGCAAAAAGTCCAATGTCTTAACCACTGAGCTATAGTACGACCTCCCATAAGAGTGCAGTAAGGGCAAAGTTACAGAAACTAGGGAAGAATTGACCAGTAAATCTTGCCAGATGAAGGCACTGGCCATACAAGCATCTTTAAAACCTAGTTGTGCATTGGCTCGGAATTGACATTATCCAGCACAGGAAGCTAATATTACACCCTGTGTTCAAATGAAATAGGGAGACAGTGAGATTTATTTCCCAGGGAAGAATGAGCTGTGTTCATCAATATGACATATGGGCGATTCGTCTTAACTCCGATTGAATGGCATTTAATTTTTGTGAGCAACAGGGGAGGAAGCTATCATCTCCCAGTCATGTGAGCGATCTCTATAGCTGTTTGTTTTCTCCCTGGACTTTCTGGAGTGTTCCTTCGGGAGAGAGGTATAGAATCATTAAGACATTTGTATTTGATAGTGTTCAATTTTAACAATAGACATCGTTTCAAAGCAGCTTTACAGAGATAAAGCGTTAATAAAAAAAGATATGTTCCTTTAATTGTAAGTTTGTCCCTAATGTGCGAGCCAGTGGCAAGGAAAAACTCCTTGAGATGGCATGAGAAAGAAACCTTGAGAGGACCTAGACTCAAAAGGGAACCCCTCCTCATCTGGGTTGCACCGAATCTCCATTCATTACAGTACATCATTGTTAAAGTGTGCAGTGATAGGTGATAAAATGCAACCTGTGGTCATCCTCAAAGCTCCTGTGTTGTTTAGTAATCTCATGCATCCCCAGATCGTTCATGTGGAACCACCCAGGGTGAGAGATATTGCGCCAGGGTATAAAATGCATACACACTGGGGGGCTTGCAAGGTGTGCAAAGTGTGAATATGAGAAGAATCTCTTGACACCCCCAATGCAGACAAACCAAATGCTAATTAAATGCCCCCGTCATGTATTAACCTCGCTGTTTAACAATACAAAGCATTCCCTGGTGACAAATTAAGGCTTCATCTAGTGACTATTCCATCTGGTTAATTAATTGTGTTAATTTGCACCGCATCTGACAGACCGTGACTTGTCATTTATTTATTTTTAAATACATCACACAATATAGCATCGAGAATCCATAACGCCATCAGCAGCACAAATTGCTAGAGATCTCCTGTAGTCTGTAAAACGGTTTGTCGACATAAGAGCTGCTGTGCGCCAAATGTTTGGGAGGAAGTCGTTCCAGAATCCATCTGTTGAATTACCCATATCTCTCAGCGCTGGCTACGAGATTGGAGACGCTCCGTTCGGGTCTGTGTGGGCCCTCGGGGGCCTGTTCAGTGCCCTTGTAAATGTGCGTTACAGGGATCATTTGTATTTCGCACAAATATCGAGCGCATTCTGGATTTTTGACTGTCAGCTGGGCTGCTATTAGGTGAACTGTGAATCAGAGTGAATCAGGAGGTATGTGCTGGTGAGCAGGCAGTGTGTGTTTTTCTGCTAATGTGTGTGCATGTGTGTGTGTGTGTGTGTGTGTGATATTAATAAAGGCAGCAATTAAAGCAAACATGCTGATGGGCTCTGGACTGGTAAACAGCAGGCGCTTTTGGTGAGCTGTGTCACAGACATGCTGAGAGAACTGTGACCTCACACATGCACACACACACACACACACACACACACACACACACACGCTATTCCCCCAGAGCATGCTCAAACATACACACAGAATGAAAGACAGCATGCAGTTAGACGATGGCAGCTTCTAAGGCTAATCTAATTTGGATTTGATTTAGTGGCAACGAACACGCGCTGCACTGGCCACGTAAGAGCAATTCATATTTATTACTGTAATTGTAAGGACACACTTTTTTGCCTGCGGAGCCATTTCTCATCCATGTGTTCGAGTCAGGGAACAGGCCCTTATTTATGAACTGAGCTTCATTAAATAATAAATAGAATAGCGATTGGTAATAAAAATGAAGTATGCTTCAATACCAGGAGCGGCGATGTCCTATACAGTGCTTAGTGCAGAGATGTATGAGCAAATATTTCTTTATCTAATTGGAGGTGAGATGTTGGGAATGGAGTGCACGGCGTAGGTATATGTAAGAATACAGAAGCATGCAAAAGCAGTGTGATTCAGCGAGCACTGAGCACCGATTCGTCGAAATAATAGAAATTGGAAGAGGCACAGCTGGTCTGGTTGCAGTCGGATAATAATGTCTTCCTGTTTATGTTCCTTTGATTAATTCTAGGGCTGAAAGGCCAGACCTTTTCTTATGTTGTGTAACAATTCTTTACAGAGCGTTTGAAAAAAACAGAAAACGGCTTTCGGTGAGATCCTGCTCAACTCGTTATTGCAAAAGAAATTTTTGCTGCTCTGTAACGCTCAGAGCCGCAGACCCACAAACCCAAACAGAGGCACAATAGTGAGAACTAACACTTCTATGTGCTCTGGCATGTACGTCGGCACCATGTTGATGTAAACAGCGTCTGGATCTAAAGCTCACACGCCCACCACTTCATCGAGCCAGTGCAGGCACTTTCTACTACACGAGCAGAAGCTCGAGTGGAGCTTGCGAGAGTGTGAGTCATCAGGGATAATTAAAAACACGAATGGTCGTTGTGTGCTCCGAAAGGTATGGCTGGAGGATTATAATGGGTGGGTTGGGGTTGGGAGGGGTTTAGGAAGGTAAGGCAGAGCGACAATGATGCAACAGTTGTCTTTGTGTAAGAAGCACAAGAGACAGAAATGATGGAGAGAGAGAGAGAGAGAGAGAGAGAGAGAGAGAGAGACAAGGAACATGAGAAACATGATAAGCATCAGAGCAAAATAATCAATATCATATAACACTGTGTGTTAAGAGAGAACTGAGACTGAGAGTGCGGAAAACAAGGAAAAGGCACTAAAATGTATTAGATGTAGTTGAGAGAGAGAATCGCTCAAATCTAAAATTATACCTCTGCTAGAGAATGAGCAACAGGACAAAATATAAACCAGAACAGTCCGTCAGTCAATACTCACTGGAGTCGTCTGAGTCGTAGCCCTCCATATCGGGCTCTTCCTCCTTCCTGCTGGGCGGAGGTAGGGCGGAGGCAGAGGCAGAGGCGGTGCTGAAGGCCCGGTCCAGGTCGTCTTCATTGTCATTCTTTTCTTGACCCGTTTCGGCACCCAATGAGGAGGTGGCGGCGGCCGGAGTGGATGACGAGGACGAGGTGGAAGAACGCAGCGAGCCAGCACGCCTCAGGACCGGGGCTGCTGTGGGAGGGAAACCCCGCGGGTAGCGGGGAAAATAGTCAGAGATCTGCTTGATGGGCTGGATAGGGCCCGGGCACACGTCAATAGCCATGTGTTCCTGGATGCTGATGGTGGGCTTTTCGCCTCGGCGCTGTGTCATGCATGCGGCCGTGCGGGTGACGCCCCCCAGGAGGCGGGGCGGGTGTAGAGATCGGCAAACGACTCGACCGATTTTTTTTTACGGAAAAATACAAGAAAAAGTTACAAAAATATCCAGCTCGCTTGTCTACCTAGATTCTAAAGGTGTCCACCTGTAAGGTATGCCCCTGAAAATGCCCTCAATGCTGTGAGTGTGCCTGAGTGAGTGTGAGTGTGAGTGTGAGTGTGAGTGTGTGTGTGTGTGTGTGTGTGTGTGTGTGAGTGAGAGACGAGAGCAAGCAGTTGCAACTACATAGAGAGTGCCAGCGGAGTGCTACTGCAAGCCGTAAGCATGCCGTCTGCCTCAGAGCTCTGCTCAAAGCGCTACAGAATGCACTGAGACTGCCCAAGCACCAGCCACTGGAATAAGTGGAGAGAGACAGAGGAGGAGACGGAGGAAGAGAGAGAGAGAGATGGGGAGCAAGAGTGAGAGAGGGAGGGGACGGGATTATAGAGAGAGAGAAGGACGGATTGGCTGATGTCAGTGCTTAGCAACGAGGCGGTAAACAGGAACACCGGTGCGGCTACTTAATTATGCTATTAGTCCCTTCCATCTGTCAGAGAGAAAGAGAAAGAGAGAGAGAGAGAGAGAGAGAGAGAGAGAGAGAGAGAGAGAGAGAGAGAGAGAAAGAGAGAGAGAGAGAGAGGCAGTGAGACAGAGACATGGAGAAAGAGAAAGAAAGGGGGAGATGGAGCCAGATCGTTTTCTCCATTCCTCTGGACTAACAGTGGCTTCGTCCCTTAAGTCGAGCGCAACAAGTGGTACATTCCTACACGCAATGACTGGAAATGCAAATGCAAGTGGGAAAATTAAAAAAATATCAATACCTTTTGGCAAATTTAAAGGAATAATAGCTCATTTTGAAAACCATGTCTAGTCTAGAGTCTAACGCATATAGATAAATGTTCATCAGGAAGCATTTGTCCCAAATAAGACAGCATTCCCCTTTCTCATTTTCCTGGGTGGATTTTCCTTGTCAGTGTAAAAAGCGCTAAATAGATACTACTGAATTGAGATGTTGAAATAATTCGGTACCACAGTAAGATCACAAACGAGCTGCGTTCACATTATGGCATTTGG
The DNA here is from genome assembly GCA_014706435.1 of Silurus glanis. Lineage (NCBI taxonomy): Eukaryota > Metazoa > Chordata > Actinopteri > Siluriformes > Siluridae > Silurus > Silurus glanis. The sequence goes on from JAAIIK010000078.1 coordinate 2,966,297, forward strand.
TGACCACTTATAATTATCTCATGTATTTAAATGAGCAACGAATTAGTTAAGGACCTTGCTCAAGGGCCCAGCAGTGACAGCTTGGGGTTACTCAAGATCAGCAGTCCAACGTCTTGCCACTGAAGTATCACTTCCCCTATGACAAGGCACAAAAATGAGATATGTAGAATATGCAGTGCATAACAGCACCACACAAGGGTGGTGGGGCACCATTTCATTTAGTGTTCTTGTATTCTCCCCTCTTTAATTGGAAGGATAGAGGGGCACCAAGCATGATCTTGAATAACCCCTGCCCCCATGCTACATATACCACAGATTTAACAGTTGCATTAAAGTAATTAGTTTTCAGCTAAGTATCCCATTTGGTAAGGATCTAAGATGGATGTAAGTCTAGTCAAGTAGGCTTTATTGTCATTCTAACAATATACAGTGCAGTACACAGTGAAGCGAAACGTAAGTAACATGGTTTTAGTTACATAAAAGTACGGGACCATGGTGTAAGTGGGATAATCACCAGCTAGATGTCTGTTACATTGTTTTATGCACTAGATTTCCTCTTGCGTGGTTTATTGCCTCCCACGTCATACGTTGGAATCCAATGACCCAAACCCAGTCATAAAAGAACCCTTAAATATCTTTACTAGATAGAATTCTAACATGCGTTCTGCTCGCTGTGACTGTAAAGAGTAATTTTGTCATTTAGCACAAACCCATTGGTCCTTATCCTCCTACCTGTCGGATTGACATGCCATTTCTGTCCACAGAAAGTTTTATTGTTGTTTTCTGCACTATTTCAAGTAAACCCTAGCAACTGCGCTGTGTGAAAACCCAGGAGAATCAGCATTTTGTATTTTTTGGGGAATTTCAAGGTTTGCTCCCTCTTCAGCAGTTAAACCTGTACAAGGAAGCCAGACACTAGCAGAAACCATGCCATGTCCTCTCAGGAGACTCTGCAGAGACGAAACATGATTCTTGCCAGGGTGTCCTCGCCGGACTACGTTCATGGATTTGAGCAGCGGAATGTCATTCTGCTATACAAGACAACTATAAATGGATGTTCATGCAGAATCAAGTGGCACTTAGTGCATTCTAAGTGACAGTCATTAGGAAAGAGGAAGGTGTAAATAAATAAATTAATCAAACACAAAAAGCGTTTCGGAATTACGGAGAAGGTAATGCAGGCCAATTAATTTCCTTGAGTCATTAAGGTGCACCTGTCGTAACTCTTGGTGAGATGGCAAACCTCATTAATTCTCATCCTATCTTTGTAAACCCTTCTGGAGAACTCTGTCCTTCACATTTGTTTTAGAGACAAGTGGAAAAAACCCTCAATCTTTCTTTCTCACTGTACAAAATAAATCGACAGCAGAACACATTTACTGGGCTGATTGAGTGTAGGAAGATGGTGCAAATGATCAGCAGAGCAATGCTTAATGAAATGAGCATGTGAATAATGATTGAAGGATGGCAAAGGAAAAGAATAAACATTAGCATAGAAATGACAAAGGTGGATCAAAAAAGCTAGGGCTGACAGAGCAGTTTTGTATCGTACAGATCGACAAATCATGTGGTCAAATGTGAAAAAGAAATGCAGTCGATGAGTTGATTATACAGTAACGATCCAAAATGAATCTGCTACCCCGAAGAGGCAACGTGTTTTTTTTCACCCTTTCTTTACAGTTCTCTTTGCAAAAGCTCTGTAAACAAACCAAACACTATCAGCATTCACTCAATCAGAACATAAAGTCAGTCCTACTTACTATATATGACAAAAGTATTGGAACACCTGACTTTTTCCAGCCATATGTGTTTCTTTCCCAAACCACAGGGTTGGAGGCACAACATTGTATAGGATGTCTTTGGATTTAGGAGCATGAAATTTTCCCTTTACTTGAACTAGAAGACCCTGTTCAAGCATGGCAATGCCCCTGTGTTCAAAGCATGAAGACATGCCCCGAATGCAAACCTCAGGAACTTCCTGTGAGCTGGAAGGATTGGTAACCGGAAAGTATGCTTCCTTCAAGTCTATAGTCACAAAGCAGTCCTCTGACCTGATTTGGGATACAACCTGCTTTAAGGTTGAGCGGTTTAGCTGACTCAGGTCCAGTATAGGATGCAACCCACCGTCCTTTTTGGGAACTATGAAGTACCGGCTGTAGAACCCGGCCTCTCTGTCTGATAGAGGGACCAACTCAATGGCCACCTTCCTCAGGAGAATGTTTACTTCCTGTTCCATGACCAGAGCCTGCTCGGGGGGACATCCCGTTGAACCGGGGTGGACGAGACCCGAACTGAATCATATAGCCTCTTTCTACAGTGTGCAGGACCCACCGAGACAAGTCTGGCAGAGCCTGCCAGGCCAGCAGATAGTCTCTTAAGGGAATCAGACTCTCGAGACTGACCTCTGGCATACCTAAAGCCAGAGCAAAGCCCTGGAGCAGCTCTTTTGGGGCAATGTGGGAGGAAGCACTGGAATGCCACCGACTGTTTCTTTGCCTCCTGAAACCTGTCGACGACCGCATTAACAGAATCACTAAACAGGCCAGTTGACACCAGCAGGGCGTCCATGAGGACAGATCTGCCAGGGTGAACCAAATATGCCAAGGGTGGCCATGGACTGGCCAATGGCCTTAGCGGTTTCTTTAGTAGCCCTTAGGGCCAGGTCCGTAACACCTTTAGTGAAGCTCACGGGCCTGCTCGCCACCCGGGACATTTCCCACATCCAGCTCCCACAGCACGGAGGAAAAGAGGAGGAGTTCAAAAATTCAAAAATGACCAGTGTTGACAAGTTTTTTAGGGTAATTAAGCACTTCAGAATGTGCTGTTATTAGAAAATAATCAACTTCACAATGGTAAAAGAGGCTCTTTTTCATGTATGGGGCTTAATTTTTTAATAACAGCACACTTTGAAGTGTTTTATTGCTTAATCACTTATACAGTAGCATCTGAGTACTGAAGATGGCAGTGTATTCCCTTGCCTTTCAATTGGATATCTTATGCATGCTTTATCCACCCACTGTTTTCCTTCATTTCATACACACACATGGTAAGTCTCCTCCAGGTCTCCATGTGCTTTTTCATCACTCCATAACGACTCTTTCATGACATCGTCAGTAATTGAATCCGAGGCTGAAAAAACAGCAAGATGAAATAGATAGCTGGATGTTGGACAGTGGAACTTTGCAAATGTCACTCTGAGACTCCAGACATTTGGAGAGAGAGAGTGAGAGAGAGAGAGACGTGGATCAGAGGCAGTGAACGCAGGAAAGTTCAAAAGTGGTGACATTTTGGTGCAAAGTACAGTGGACACAAGCGCTTCCTTTAGCTATTCTACAAGGAACACATGCACAAGCATGCAAGTCTTAAAGATTAGCATATTTTTTTTTATATAAAAGGACAGAAAACATGCATATAAACTAAATTTTTTGGCTTTGCAAACATGCTCTGATTAAAATGAGAGTTGAAGCAAAATTAAGAACCACAGGGGGCTTGGTAAGTATTCTATTATATATTTAATTGGATTTATTTGCAGTTTTTTGGCCATATAATTTACGTGGAAAAAAAAGAGGCAAAATATCTCATATAGCTAAATATTCTGACCCCCTGTCCTTGTCACTTCAAATTGAGCTCAGGTGCATCCTCTTTACTTTTAATATTTTGAGATGTCTGGAGTCCACATGGGGTAAACGCAATTGATTTGATTGAGGGCCCCAAGGGGTGCACACTTAAGTATAAGGACCAACAAAGAATGCAGAGTGCCATGAAACCATGAAGTTCAAGGTACTCTGCACAGATGATCAAGTTGAGCTGAGAGACAGACCTGGGCAATGGTATAAAACTAATTTCTGCTTTGACTGTTCTAAGATAACACAGTGGATACCATTATTAGGAAATGAAAGAAGTTAGAAACCACTACGATTTTCAACTTGGCAAAAAAAAACCTTGGTTAAAAAGGTGACAAGCAGCCAACGGCCACTCAAACAGAGCTTTAGAAGTCCTTTGCAGAGATGGAAGAACCTGCTAGAAGGACTACCATCCCAGAAATTCCCAATCAAACAAACCTTGTAAAGTGGCTTGACTGGTAGGCACATATATTAATCTAAGAACACGAGAAAAGGGATTCTCCATGCTGTGGAGACAAAAATGGAAGTTATTGTGCTATGGTCTAAGCATTGTATCTGATTAAAACCAATTTTGTTCATGAACTTGTTAAGACAATTCAATGAAGTCTTGTGATAAAAGCATTATGCAATTGGGTTATTAATCAGCATTGGGTCCAGTGAAACTAGTCAGAATTCAGACAAAGATGAAAAACTTCCCAAAAGAGCCAAGACAGTGCTGGGCAGGTTTTTGATTGTCCTTTAGTGGCACAGCCAAAGCTCAAATTGAACCATATGGAATATCTGTGGAGAGATGTAGAAATGCCAGTTCACAGATGCTCCCCATTTGATTCAAATTAGTTTGACAAGATCTGCCTGAAAACATGGGAGAAACAGGGCAAATCCAGGTGTTCAAAGCTGGTAGAGACTTAACCAAGATGACTAGATCACTGCCAAGGGGTATTTTCTACAAAATTGACATAAAAGACATGAATACTTCTTTAAATGACTAATTTAATTTTTCAATTAAAGGTTATTGTGTATAGATGGACAAGCAGAAAGTCAATTTCACCAAATTTGCAAATCAATTAAGAACACAATAAGGTATGAAAAAGAAAATACGATTTTGAATGCTTTCTAAACCCACTGTATATCAATTCCATCTGATGCTGAAGGAAATATTCTGATCTGCTACTGAGAGGTACGAGGATATGCACTGCACAGCACAAAACTATCAAGCATCCCAACTGGTATATATTGATCCGGCTGCATCATTGTCCTCTTGCTGAGAAAAACAGGTCCACCCACACTATAAAAACGAGATAGAACACCGGATAATAGGCAAACCTGCAGGGGAGGGGAGAGAGTCATGTGTACAGCAGGGCTATTCAAGTTTATTGATAGGTGGGCCACTTTAGAGTAACCTACCGGCTATATATATAATTGTACAATAAAACATTTTGCAGCTTAGTTTATTTTGACCAATTAGCAACCATTACACATGGGACACCGAATACATCTAATCAGGAAGTAACTATTAATTCACATTTATCTGAAGGAAAAAAACGCAGAAATATGACATCAAGCTTATATAGTTACATTGAAAAAGGTGATATGACTACTTGAGCTTGCGCATGAGGAACGTGACAGTGCTGCGTGCTAATTGGCTTGTGTGGATTTCAAAAGACCCCAGCATTAATCACTAACATCTGTCACGTATAGTGTGATGCAACATAATAACAAACAGTGACTCGTAATCAAGCATTCATTAATCTTCATTAGCTGTTATGTATTTGTCCACACATGCTGGTGAGCCCTATATGACAGTTGAATATCCCATGGGTACAGCATGCATAAATTGCTAACAGAGTAGGGAACATGTTTAAAGCTACAGTGTGAAGTTCAGATACGTCAAACGTTATCACTTTAGGCATGAAAAAATCAAGTGCATGAGAGCGTGAAATAATCTGATTCTACACTATAAAACGGGAAACAATGCTTCAGGATTGCAAGTTTTTAGCTCAAATAATTTGTGAACTGGTGCCATAACCCATTTGAGAAGGTAAAAGATGTGAACTGTTAGCAAGAAAGTTTCCATATTTTTTGTATTTGAGACTTAGCTGATGTGAGAAAGATAGATTATCTGCCGTGCCTTATTTATTGTGCAGAAGAGGTGACATTTACATAATTTTTATGCCTATTAAATACTAACAGTTCTTCTACTTTGTGACATTGTGCTGTAATTTTATTTGTTAATTTAAGATTAAAACATTCGAACCCGGGCCGCAGCGCTGAGAGCGCCGCATCCTAACCACTAGACCACCAGGGAACCCTTAAAACTTTCTTTCGGCTTCTCCCATTAGGGGTCGCCACAGCAGATCATCCGCATATTTGATTTGGCACATGTTTTTATGCTGGACAACCCCTAACGGGAGAAGCCTGTTTTTTTGTTTTTTTTAATTGAACATTAAAACATTGACTGTCTTTTTTTAACCGACTTTTCTGATCCTTGTTTCATTCTGTCATGTTGCAGAGGTTGTTGTGCTGATCTTCGTTAATGCAGTATCGAGGTGTACAATTTAATTTGTATTTTAGGAAATAAAACCTCACAAATCAACTGTTTTATGCTTTTGACTAACATGTGTAACGTTGGTGTGGAGGACTAGTGCACCTTTGAACCTACATTCAATATGTCTCAAGTACAAATCAGATACTCTTAAAACTTTTACTTGTCATATTGGAATTGGTGACTATTAACTTGCAATGGAGTAATTTTTTCAGTAGGGTATCAATCCTTTATCTCAAGTATGATTTTTCAGCTACTCTTTACAGTACACTTCTAAAAAATGAAATACTGCGAGAACAGAGAAGGCTAAAGCTTTTGGATTTGTTCTCTGACTCCACATTTTAACCAGCTTTCATCTTTTTTGTTGTTGTTGGCTACAGTAGCTTTTTTTTTTTGCTTTGCTAGACTTTGCAATGTTTATGGTAGTTCAGAATGAGCACGGTAAACAGCCAAATATAAGGGAACACCGCGTGGATAAAGGCTAGGAATGAAATTATATGAACTGTTACAACTGTGAATGAATCTCATAACATATCACTATTAATAGTTACCAACAATGTGGATACATCACAGACTGTACTATTTTATTATATACGATACACTATATGTACAAATGTTTGTGGACACTTGACCGTAATATTCGTATGTGCTTTGTGAACATCTTATTCAATATTTCCCCATTTGCTGTTATAATAACCTCCACACTTCTGGAAAGATGTTCCACTAGATTTGAGAAGATTTATGTTCGTACAGCCACAAGGATATTAGTTAGTCAGGTTCTGATGTAGGTGATGTGAGGAGGCCTGGGGTGCAGTCAGCATTCCAATTCATTCAAGGTGTTCAAGAGGCTTAGAGCTCTATTGCAGGTAACTCAAGATCTCCAAAATGTAATGCATTGAAAGAAATCCTACTTGTGCCTTCAATTTCTGGCACAAGTTTGGGGAAGAACCACATATAGCAGGAAAGGTCAGGTTTCTCAGTACTTTTTTTAATCAGTATTTTTAGATATACTCGGTGTGCATTGTGTGGTTCTAGCCATCTATGTTGAAGAACTGTACATCGTAACATGTGAAAGTTATTCCATCAGTGGCTTCCAAAAATCCTCTTTTTTCTATCAAAGAAGGAGAAATTCTAAAAATGGCACGTTTCTTAGATCTGGTTAGATTCAGGAGTTCACAGGAAGGTCAGTTACACAGTCTATGTATTGCTCTCTGGGTAAATTGCTTTCCTTTCTAGAAAATAGAGACATTAAATAAACATCTTTTCTGCCACATGTCAACATATGCATAGACCTAAGGAAGAAAACTAAGAATTACAGAAAAATGCTGAGAGAGTTGCTCCTAAAGAAAAAATTATAATAAAATAATTTACACTTCATTAAATACCTCTTATATTGTTCTTAATGAATCATTAGCGTATGCTCAATGTTCTATATACAAGTGTTTCCCTTCCGGTAAAATCAAACTAACACGGTACACCCACAAAACACATATGGATTGTTGCTTCAAACAAACTACCGATGCCACCATTTAATAAATGCCAATAAATGTATATAAAAAAACAAGGAAAAGACTCTATGATTGGTTTAAACAATACATATCCATTCAGCTATTGTTGCTAAACAGGTCACATGATATGACGACAATGGGCCAGGTTCTCTATGAGTGTTTTTTCTGATATACTGATTATACTGTGCACACTAGGATGTATACTGTATGTAAATGACATTATAACTAACACAAAACCTAGACCAATGAAAATTAGATTTTTTGTATTCTTTTCTGGCCATGAACTTCAGGATCTTGCAAGCTGCAACCTGGTTTAAATGCTCACTGTTTTTTAACACCAAGCCTTAAAGACTTTTCAAAGTTTTTTTTTAAACAAAAAATTAAACCAAATATTAAATGTTGCAAAAGGGTTTGTGGTCGGACATTTTGCATGCAAGTCAAATTGCCGAAATGTTTTTCACTTATATGCTAAAGCTAATATTACCCTTATTTTTTTTGTGGACTTGATCAAATATGTTCTTTGAAATGTTAAAAAAATGAAAAATGGCAGATTTTCATTGGGTGTTCATGTCCTGCCTTGTTTTTTCTTTTTCTTCAATCAAGATGTTTGACCATGTCATTACAACCCAACAGAGGGGGAAGAAATTCAAAAACTGCTCAAGGAAAACAACAGCAACAACAATAACAGTATGACATTAATTATGCCTAAATTGAACGTGCAGGTTGCGCATGAATGACAGCAAAACAGAAAGGCAAAAAAAAAATGACAAAGAGAACACAATCAAAGCAAAAAAAAAAAAAAAAGCCTTAGCTGGACTAAGTGAAAATGAACGTTGCACCAATTTCTTTGCATTAGGAATCATTATCTATAATCACGATTATTCTAGAGCTCTCGCTGACTATGCTGCATGTTCCAGGAACCATGTAAAAACTCAATATTTTACATCAAATTAAATGCAGGTCACATACTGAATACAGACGTAGGCAGGAGTGTCCCAATGCGCTCGAGTCCAAAACATGCCTAGGGCAGGCAAGTCAAGGTAAGAATGATGGCCACCTATTTGCCCTTGATAGGTTGGTGTTGCACGGACTACATGTCAATCAGCTCACAAATAGCAAGAACCATTGGAACTAACATTGAATGGCTAAATCACCTTTTGTAATTCCTGAGGATTATTGTACTGTTTGAGGTCTTATGGTTCATTAAATGGCTGTCAACGGTCCTATTCTGAAAATTCATTACCATTTTTGTTCAAAGACAATTCCAGCAATTGACAGCTTGTTAGCTAATGCTTCGTTATGCGGTGAACATAATCTGCATTTTTTTCTTCTGGAGAGCCCCTGGGCATGCTTCAAGCCAGGAATGTACACCATGAGCCAATTACACTCCTGGCCTTTCAGAGCTGGGGAACAACAATAGGCAGATTTAATAACAAAACAGGCAAAACCAACCATTAGAATTGCAAGACTTCAACACTGCTGGAGGGTAATGCAGGTTTTGTGGATGGTAAAGCCAGATTGTTGTAGGGTATTGCAAAAAAATATGGCATCTTTTTAATGAAAATACTGATGGATTCTCCTTGTGTTATTGGTATGGTGTAATAATGATTGGTACCAGTTTAAGCTTGTGTTTCCCAAGGTACTTATTACCTTTTCAAAACAAGAATGTAAGATTGAACTCTCAAAGAATCGGTGACCAGCATATAACAGTATAGTTTGTGTTGAGGAAATATTTTTTTTTATGCTTTAATACTGAGTCTTTGAGAATAAGTACATACTATATCAATTTTGCACACCCAGACTTTATCCCAGACTGGCAAAGTACAGGATTTTGCCATCACATTGCCATTATGTACAGTTCTATTCATGTCCATGGACATGAGATCTGGCTTCTCACTGGTCATTCCAAGACATTGATCATCCTTTTCTAAATCCATTGCTTGGTTGACTTTGACATGTCCTTTACCATTATCATATTGGAACTTAAAATTCCTCTCTGTGTTCAGTTTTCTGACATTGGCCATCAGGTCATGTGCAATAATATATTTGACATAGTCATTATTTAACTATCTATAAAAGCATGACGCTGCCACCACCATCATGCTTCCCAGAATACATGCTGTGTAGTCTCTATCTGCTGTTAGAAATACAAGCCTGTTCAAGAAAGCGTTTCAAGCCAACACTGAACTGAAAACTACTATATCTATTATATATATGTCACGTCTGAAGATGTGAATGAATGATTCCAAGAGTGGTGTTTAAGTTACATTTGTAAGCAATGGAAATGCAAAGCGAAACGCAGGATCAGAATGGCATTTGACATCAAACACAAAGTTGTTGGCGGGAGAAGGCTATAAAGTTACACAGCCTTTGGCATGAATTCAATTTCAAAAATGCATCTTGTGCAGTTCTAGGAAATAATGTGAAAATCATTTTTCTGTCTGGCAAAACTTCTTACAGCTAGATTAAACAACCAGACTTACAGAAGTAACCATTACCATTTAAATGAACGTATTGCAGGAAAAGTATTTGTATTTATTTATATACTTATTAATTATAAAATATTCCAACCATAATTCCTTGATATAGTGAGATGTTAATAAAGAAAACCACGATTACAAGAAAATGTGTACCACAAAATATAGCGATTTAAATACCCGTAACTCTCTGTGCATTCAAATCCTTTTTCTATTGTTCATTAGTGTTAAATTTTGTGTCAATCTCACATTAGAAGTTCACTGGTGCTGCCTGATGCAATTGCTGGCAACATTAGAAATGTGTCTGGAGTTCGAACATGGAGAATAAAGTCATATAGTACAGTGATATTGAGATTACTATTAGTTTAGAATAATAATAATAAAAAAAAAAAAAACAAGGTAATGTAAAGTGCACTGAGGTTCATCATATATCGTCATTTGGCCGACTAAACAGCTTTGGAGAAACTCAAATAAACATAAAAAACAGCGTCGGACAATGTGGAGATAAAAAGATTTAAAAACTAGCCCTGGACAATGTGTCTGATTTGAATTGCAGTCTGAAAGTGAACCTGCAGTGAAGGTAATGCTGGCTCTAGAAGCACTTCAGCTGATGGCACTGGAGAGTGTGGGGCCATTACTACAGCCTGCTGTGCAATACAGGACCCATAATAAGCCAACCCGGTAGGGGAGGATTTTATGTGCACCTGCAGTACAAACGCTCATTTTTTACTTAGTCCACCTGCAAATATAAATTTGCAGCAGGAATGCCCACGCAACATTGCTGTTTGTTTACAGAAACACATTTTGATCTATGTTCTGGTGTTCTTTCATGTGCTTTATTTTCTAGTCATATTTGTGTAGTTTTATAATTAAATACTAAGAGTTAAATAATAAGCTAATGCAATCATTCATATTATGCAGCATAAAATATACAATTAGGATGCAAATGAGTAGTGGTAATAACTGAAGTAATGAAAAAGAAAACAAGATTACAAATGAGGATACAAGTGGTAAAAAAAATCTAACAGAAAGCCAAATAGATATTAAATCAGCACCACAATTATTATCACTTCCCTTTTTCCAAAATAACAACAATAAAACCCATGTAATGTTTGAAATAAATGTTAGAGGAGAATGCTGACAGCTCTTCTCTCAACAAAATCTCTTCAGATCCTCTAAGGTCAGAGACCCTGTCTTACAGACTCTACTTGTCAACTTACCCCACAGGTTTTCAATAGGGTTAAGGTCAGGGATTGGGGTGGCGATAGTGGTTACTGGAGTTTAGGTCAGGGGACTTGGGTGGTCATGGTGGTCACTGGGGTTTAGGTCAGGGGACTGGGTTGTCATCGTGGTCATTGGAGTTTAGGTCAGGGGATTGGGGTGGTCATGTCAAAAGACATGTCAGAATTTTATGGACATTGATGTAAGGACAATGTCTTTGGTCTTGTAGGAATATCAAACCATGACCAGTTGCAACCTAGCGGAGGAAGTCAGATACTTAAAATGTTTTGCTCCCCAAATGTTTAAGTCCAGTTGCTTATATTTGTGGTTGCAGCAAATATAAGGATTTCTTTTGGAATAGTTTAAAAATCAACATTTAGTTAGACAGAAAAAATATGCTGGACCTGCAACTGTGATACTTTTTTGCTTTTCCTTTTAAATTCTCCCCCACTGTAAAGGCAGCTACAAAAGGCAACTTTTTTTGCACCACTAGTTGTCTTGAATTAAGGTAAAAATGGCAAACACATTATTATAGGTATTTCTTGATTAATGGCATTTGTGTAATCTTGCTAAATGTAATTTGTCTTCTGTGCCATTTTCCGAATGACCTCTTACGCGTTTGTAACCTTCGTTTGTGATCTTAAAAATGGAAAATATAAATAGGAACATGCTTCACCTACATTATGCTCATAAGAGTTTCTGATGAACAAATTAACTTTGAAGTAAATAAAAGTTGTGGTTGAACCCAATTAACCACACATAAATTATTAATTATTCTTTTTTCTTTTTTTTTTTTTTTTTTTTAACTATCTTTGCTTATAATTCTGGAGCTGGCTGTTCAGCTCATTATAGAGAGATATCTCAGACTTACTGCTGCCTGGCAGAATAACACTCTACAACGACCTCCAACAACTGCTATTATATTTCATCCTATCAGCTCCCGGAGAGTCGGCGAAGGAAAGAGGATGATGCATCAGAAGAAAACAATACAGCAATGATATAGTTTGGACTCCACAGCCCAAGGCTTGACAATCAACTTTTTTAAACAAGGAAGAGAAATTATGTGCTCGGTCAAACCCCAGCAGCCTTTAGAACACACGCTGGTGTATGATCTCTGTGTTTCACTTCTTATAAAATCTGATTGATCATGGAGACCAAGTCTGCACAAACAGCATTCTCTTTGAAAATCCTTGGCAATTCCATTTGATCTAAGCTTCTTCTTTAATCACACCAAATATCATTCTCATAATGGCACAGGCAAGAATGAATAAAGATTAAGAGAGGCTCTGGTAGTGCTACAAATCCTGGCTGGAAGTCTTGTTTGCTGTAAGACAAGCCTCGAAAATCCATCCTGGAGAGTTTGTTTCTCAAATGATCTTCATTTGGATTGTTTAAAAATTGTGTATTACCTTTGGGAAAGTTATTGCGAAAAAAACTTTTACATAAAAATCTGCTTAATGGCTAGAGATCTTTGTGTGGATTCGAAGGTTTAATTATTAGTTGTTTTTTTTTCCCTCACATGATTATACACAAAGCAGCCGCTTCTTCAATCTGTTCTGACACACATGCTTTAATAATGTAATTGCAGAACCATCTAGATAATTATTATTTTTGTATTATTAATACCACCAAAACAGGAATGATAAACTCCAATTAACAGGCAGAGCCAAAAAGGCCTGCTGAAGCAATTATATAATAATGGTAAGCTGTTTCCAAATAACAGTTTATATTCAATTCAATTCAATTTTATTTGTGCAGGACATTGTCACAAAGCAGCTTTGCTGAAAACAAATCAGTGTTAATCCTCATGAAGTCACGAGTAAATTTAACTTAAATATAAGTTCCAAGACTATGGCAACATGTTCCTAAAATTAGGAAAAATAAGAAACTGCTAATAAAGGTCCACTGGGGCAAATCCCATGCTGCTCCATGCCTGCATTTACATTTATGGCATTTAGCAGACACCCTTATCCAGAGTGACACAGTTATTTACAACAAGTTATTACATACAACTAAGCGGTTAAGGGCCTTGCTTATGTGCCCAGGGGTGGCATTTTGGTATGGCTGGTATTTGAACTCATGTGCTTCAAAGCCAAAGTACTGTGCCTTAACCACTAAGCTACCACCTCCCCTTTGCTTGCGCTATCAACAGTGGACAGGATATTAAATTATAGTTGCCAGGTTGGATCACAGTTTTTTTTTACCCCAAACTGAGCCAGTTTAATAATAGTCATAAGTTGTTTTTAACAGCAATTCCATGTAATATATTTGACTTTCTGACACTATTGCTGAGGAAAAAAATCTCTGCCTGACTGTCTGATTTCTAATCTTGCTTCTAGGAAAACATTTACGGCGTCTGGTATCTCCTTCCAAAACACACTTCTGGACAAAGGATATCGCCAAGGCAACCAGGAGGCTCGACTGACAGGCATAATGAATTTCCTGATATGCATTTCAACACATTGTAAAGATGTGGCACTCATGCACAAACCCATTTCTTTATCTTCCCTAAAGTAAAGTTAATTGATCAACTCGTCAATGATTTAATCACGCAGTAACATCACTAACGTGCAAACGATTAGCACATTATCGTTCGGCATCTGGGTCATCTGGAAGGTGAGAATAAATGATAAAGACAAGAGCGATGTTTATTGATGGGAAGTCAGTGGTTGCGCTTAAGGACTGAGCCATCAGCACATCTCGCAACGCTGAGGAATTCAAATGACTACAACAGTTTACAATAAAAAAAAGAGGAACATGACATTTTCAAACTGCTTGGCTTGGAAAAATGTAGATAATGAGAAATGCAAATAAAGGGTTCATGGCATAGGTTTATGAATATGAAAATGTGTTAATAACTTGAATTAATTTGTCTGAGGTTTTGTTTTAACTGTCTAACATTTTCAGATGAAAAAACACTATCAATAAACAAAGATTTTAACTGCCAAATAATTAAGACAGAATGGACAGCAAACATTTGTACCGCTGCTTAAATTGTTTTACAATAAGTATATGTTTCTCTATTAGAAAACATTTCTTACATAAAAAATTGGATTGTAAAATTGTAAAAACTTGGCATTCATCAAACCAAAATTTATCCTTGTGCAGTATTAAGAGTCATTAAACAAATACTTCTTGCCCATGCTTGGCTTTAGCAAGTAGATTTCACCTGTATACAGTGAGGAATTCAGAAACAATCGATTTATTTTCAATCTAATGCATCTTAAAACAAGCAAACACTAATATAGGTCCACTAGGGCAAAGCTCACGCTGCCCCATGCTTGCATTGTCAACAGTGGACAGGATAATGAATGATGGTTGCCAGGTTTTACGCAAAATTGAGCCTGTTTAATAATAGAGCAATTTCATGTAACACATTTTCACAAACGAAGGAAAATTATAAGTGCGGACTGGTTTGTCTTTAATGTACAGAAACATTCCCAATGAAAACATTAGCACATAGAAAAGAGGATATGAAGTGAATAATGCCTATACAAGACACTTGTAAATACATGACCTTTTGACAAAAAAATCTGAGGAAAAATTCTCTGTCTGATTTGTAATCAAAAACCAGGGTAGTCTAGTTAACCCTAAAAACTGACAGGATTATAATAACATAAAATAAAAAAAATATCATTAAAGGATTTGCAGTTGGCTTTAGATACTGTTCCCAGCAAATAAGTTTTCAAGTGCCTCATCTGGAAGCTTAGAACATTGGGTTAAATGCTTAAATCTTATTTGTTTGGAAGGTGTACGTTATTTTCGTATTACATCACAGGGTGATGAGTATAAAGCAAGCACTCTCCGATGCAAACACAGGCTCGTAAATGGATTCTTATTTTAATATTTAGAGATTTTAAATGTGTCATTTGATTAATTAATTTGGATCTTTAATAAACCGAGGCAGAAAAATTCAAAACATGACATGGTGAGAAAGAGATGGTTTGGTCATGTGCAGAGGAGGGACATATCTGTAGAAGAATGCTGAGGATGGAGCCGCCAGGCAGGAGGAAAAGAGAAATGTCAGGGAGGCGGTATATAGATGTGGAGAAAGAAGACTTGCAGGTGGTTAGTTTGAAAAAGGAGAAGAAAAAGAAGTTGAAAAATCCACAACAAAAGGTAGGGTCATGGTCAAGATCAGCAGTCAGTATTAAAGAGGGCAACCAAAGAGCAAGGCTTGGTACATCAGGCGTGTAGGAACAAACCCTGAGTTTCGAGACTTCTTGTTATGGTGGGTGTGTGAGTGTATAGCTGAAACCAGGTGTACTCAATCAGTAGGTTGGCAACTGTTGCACGTTGTGCGTGGTGTAGTCTAGGGCAGCCATGTTTGTATAGTGTGGTGCTTGCTAAGAATTGGAGTTGCACCCTTGCTGAGTCATGGCACACAGGTAGTTCTGGTTTCTGTTATGATATTTATATAACACACAAGAGGACTTGTATTATGGACGCTCCAAATACCTCTAATGATAAACAGATTTGACTTTCTTATAAATGTGGAGACTTTTTCGATTTGTGTGTGCATGTGTGTGTGTGTGTGAGAGAGACATTTATTTAAAATTTATGGAAGGAGTCTGGGTTGGAAGTGCTTTCAGTCTTGGTTACAGTTTCCATTTTCTTGGTGAAATGACATGTTGTGCTTTTAGTGTGTGTGTGAGTGAGAGAGAGAGAGAGAGAGAGAGAGAGAGAGAGAGAGAGAGAGAGAGATGGTCTGGGGAAGGAATGACTGTTTATCGCAGCTATGATGTTACTGAGAACAGGAAATTGTCCTTTGGACGCTTCACAAGAATAAATCTAAATAGAACCCATTACAATAAATGACGTGTTGTTTTTCAATGAATTTAACATTATAATCATGGCAAATGACTGTCGTATAAGCAGAATAACAGAATCCAGACTGTGCTGTAACACTGTATAAGCAAAAGTATTGTGACACCTGACTTTTCCAGCTATATGTGGTTCTTCTCTGAACTGTTACCACAAAGTTTGAGGCACACAAATGTATAAAATAAGTGGATATTATGGATTTTTGTGGCAGATGATGGCAGTGGATTATATTAATACATGGGTAGAGGGGCTACTATAGGGCTTTTACTTTAACCCTATGGAACAGTTTTGGGATGAATTGGAACACTGACTGCACCCCAGGCCTCCTCACCTCACCTACATCAGTACCTGATTTTACTAACACCCTTGTGGCTGAATTAACAAAAACCTTCAAAGCACACTCCAAAATCTAGGGGAACATCTTCCCAGGAGGATAGAGTTTAATGTAAGAGCAAATGGTGACTAAATGTGGAAAGAAAAGATCAAAACCACACAAATCTTATGGCTGGGTGTCCACAAACATTTGAACTAAACGTTCAAATTCAAATGCTTTATATTATAAACCATGTCATTTTGAACCAAGATACAACATACTGTATACAGTAAATGTTTAAGGGAAAGACTTTAGCATCTGTGCACTAATTGGTTACAATTAATATTAATGAATTAATGTAGCTACTGTATGTTACATGTGTTTTATTTGTACATATTTTCTGTGAATCTGAATTAAATGTAAAAGTTTCATGTTTTAGAGTGGCCTATTATTGTGGCCAGCCTAAAGAACACCTGTGCAATAATCATGCTGTCTAATCAGCATCTTGATATGCCACACCTGTGAGGTGGATGGATTCTCTCAGCTAAGGAGAAGTGCTTACTAACCCAGATTTAGACAGATTTATTTGAAGAACAATATTTGAGAGAAATAGGCCTTTTGTGTACATAGAAAGTCTTAGATCTTTGAGTTCAGCTCATGAAAAATGGGGGCAAAAAAAAATAATATATATATATATTAGTGCTGTCAGAATTATTTATTATAAACGCAAATGTATGTTAACGGCACAAATTCTTTAAACCAGCGATTAATGCAACGTGCATTTCTGTTGAAATTAAAACCTTCAACCGAACACACATTTATCCATGACGTTCTTTCTTTACTCAGATACAAAACAATTATAAACTCCACCGAAAATAATTTTTAAATCACTAAACATTTGTTTTACCGATGCGCTAAGTCTCAAATCAAGTACCAACATCCTCCATTGTGCACACATCCGGCAACTAAAACCGTCCGTGTGGAAACATAGCAAAGTTCCATTTGGTGTTCTGATTTACGTAATTTAAAATCTTTTACAAGAATATTTAATCTTCATGCTTTTGAGTTTGGTTTCACTAATAATAAACATACATTTGCATAAAGCATCCATTTTTATCCATGCCCATGTTGATTACAGCCTTAAAAATGTCTAAAGTTTTAATATAAGGTACATTTAGAACTGATAAGAAAATGTGTGATTAAGTTGTGATTAATCACAAGTTAATTAATGGCAATCATGCGATTAATCATGATAAAATATTCAATATTTAATATGAAATATAAAATTTCTTGATCCTTTTCTTGAAAGATGTTTTATTTGACTTGAATGATTTGATTTATTTTATTTCCGGGTTGAGATTACACTAGTTAAGCGTGTCGTTATAACTTTTTTTTTTTTACATATCTTTACCATGGGTGCTGAAAGTTTCTTAGTTGTTGTTGACCATTGCATTATAGGTAACAAAATAAATAAAAAAAGGAAATCACACCACCCACCCTGGGTGAATCATTTTAGTCCAACAGCACGGCCTGTTGTGTGTTATGCCTTACTTAATTATCCTTGAACCCTTAAAAAGCCATAAAAGTGCCCCTGATTACTTTTTCCTGAAATGAGGCTGCGGGTGTAAAGCTTATGACTCTGTAGTTATCTAAGCACCAGCACTAAGAAAACAAAAAAAAAAACAGTTTTTGACCATTTTGGCATATCAACCATGTATGCCTTAATTTGTTAACAGCAACAGCTAGGTAGGTTTGAAAATTTGGAATGGAACGATTTAATAGAAATCTGACCAAAAATAAAAACCTGATCAAGCAAATCAGTTTAGTCAAACCTTTATTGACTTTTTTGACAAAGTTTTTTTGCACTTGGTGAAATCCATGCTGCTGTTCATCGTTTCTCAAAGGAATTCATTGAATGCACCAGTCAGAGGCTGGTACCCAGTAAGTATCAAGGTGAGTCAGATTAGCAGGTCAGTGCTCTCACAGTAAGTGAGATCCTTATCGAGAGCTGCTCTCTGACTGCTATATAATTAGAGAAGGAATGGACCTTTACAGTAGACCATTACAGGAGAACAGAATAAAACCTGTATAAGCTGCGTGGGTGGCGATATCATAGTTGGCCAGTAGGAGTTTGTCAGACTTAGCCACAGGTTGAAACATTGTACCGGATTGGATTATGTTGAATGAGGTGCTGAAAAAATTGACTTTTTTTTTTTTTTTTTAACCAGAGAGTAATCATTATCCTGTGCCCACTGATTCCTAAACAGAACTTGACATGGTCTTTGGCTCCCCAAACTACGGCCCCCATATTTGGAACAGGCCTCTAAACAATGCCAGAGACATATTTTGGAAATGTAATTTTAATGTTTTATTCATATCTGCATTTGAAAATAAAGGTTGACTTTCAAACAAAAATTTCCCTTAGTTATTAACAGAGTTTGATTGCTGGAGCTATCGGCTATCGTCAAAAACCCATACAAATAGTTTTTCCGGCTTCATGTCAGCTGTCATTACAAGAGCGGCCTCTAGGGGTGAATCACTGAAGCCACGTGCTGTTTGTTTTTACATGAGACGGTGCGCTATATTATATTTAATATTTATAATTTATTACTCATATAAATGTATTGATTAATGAATATATTCAAAAATGTCATTATAATAGTAATAATAATGCTTTTTTAATAGGCTATACATCAACTCTTATTTGTCTGTATGGTGGATAACAAACTAATTAAACACCCACAATAATACACGTAGTCACTCCGACCCCTGCCATTTTCAGCTACAGACCGACCCAGCCCCATTAAAGAAAGGAAAAATTATGTGGCCCTCACAGAAAAAAGATTGGGGACCCCTGGCCTAAAACATCGACATGTTTTGCATTCTGATGCTTTTCTGCTCATCATGGTTGTACAGAGTGGTTATTTCAACATCACCTTAATCCCTGGAATGTTAAAATTTGTATTGCAGCATTGCAAACGATTTTGTGCAGGACATCACAATAACAAGTTTAGAACACAGTGCTCAGGCAAGCCCTGAAACAAAACCTTTCAGCCTCTTGTTGGTTCTCTAGGAGCTATGTGTGCTTGTCAGGACTACTGGAGATGGCAGAAAAAACACAGAAAAACAAAAAAGGATAAGCGTGTGAGGGAGGGAATATAATCGGAAGATTAAGTGCCACAAATGTGATTCCTTCTGCCACTCACATTTAACACCTTCCATCTGCCATGGTAAGGATTTTGAATACGGCAACATGGCAGCACACATCGAATCGCTTGTTAGCTGTATTCGTCTCCACCTTTATGAAGTCTCGGTGGGCTTTGGGGAAATGCTAGCAGGGTTTTTTCTCCTGAATTTGCCTCTGAGCCCCACACAATGGGTTCATGATGATTAAATCTGGTGATTAAGGAAACCATGTATAGCACTTCAATTGGGTGTTTAACAAACCATGCTCCAGTAAAATTAGCAGGAAGGTATAAAGATATTATCATCCTGGAAGGATGACAAGAAGTAGAAATTTCATCTTCGTTATTCATCTCTGATCTTCTGAATGGTGACTCTGGTGATGAATTTCAGGTTTATAAAGCTCATGATGTACCGTTTTTTGTTCAGATCTGTAGCTATATACAAGGCCAGATTATCTGTGTATGCCTGCTCAGGAGTTTCACCTTGTGAGGACTATTACACTTTGTTCATGTTGGACACCTTTCGGATATGTTTCCCTCTTTGAAAATCCCCATGCAATTATTTTCCCATTGTTGTGACTGACATTTTTTGGGACTCCCCCATGTTGACCTCTTGCTTGGTCGATACATCCTACTAGTAGCAACAATGCAACTGTGGGGGTTTGCTATTTTACTGCCAGGTCTTGTATTTATGTAGCGTTTATGTATATTTGCAGAGGTGGAAAGTAACAAAGTACATTTACTTACTGTAATTAAGTAGTAGTTTTTATAACCTGTAATTTTACTTTTACTTAAGTATGTTTCGTTTAAGGTATTGTACTTAACTACACTTTAAATCATATACTCTACTGAGTAAAAACATGTAAGGCGGGAAAAAAAATCACACCCCGGAAACTACTGCACTGATTGATGGGTGAACAACATGCAAAACTCACCAGTTGTTCAAGGCGTGCCCTCACTGTCTGAATTCTAAATCTGCATTTGTGTTTTTCTCTCATTATAATAAATGGCATTATAACAGGAGATTATTTTTTTCCTGCAAAAGTGCATATTAGTCTCAAGTCATGGACTGTAGTGTTTTATTGCACTTTAATTTGTAAAGGTTTTCCTCCAATTACGGTAAATACAACTACTTTGAAAGTTATATCCCCTTGTTTTTTTTTTAACTACACTAGAATCCCCTATCCCACCCCCACTGTTAAAAAACCCTGTAAATTTAAAAAGAGCTACTTTTTACTTTTGCGGAAGAAGATTTTTAGCCCGAATGTGCAAAATGATAACTCTGAGCACTATGCTTCATTATTAAACAACAGAACTGAATTCTGGAGCTTGTGTCCATTTACATTTATGTAATTTGACAGATGTTCTTATTCACAGCGACTTACATTTATCTCATTTATACAACTGGGCATAGGGTTAAGGGCCTCGCTCAGGTGGCCCAGGAGTGGCAGCTTGGTGTGGCTGGTTTCTGAACTCAAGATCCAAGGTCCAATACCTTAACCACTAAACTACCACTTCCCCAACATCACTATAGTGTATAGACTGCTATCATGTAGTCTGAAATGCTATCAAAATAGGCTACTGTCTACCCTGATTGCTTTATCATCTGCCATTTCTCAGTGAACTCCAATTGAAAAAAGAGCCCTAAGTATGTAAATCCTATAATTATTTAGTCCTTGAAAACTGCCATAAAGTGGACTATGTATCTGCATGAGATCCATAGCTCCCCACAGTGAAAAAGCAAGGTGATACAGGTTGCCTTGATTATTCCGAGCAGGATGCAGAGCTTACAGTGTTTCAAAATGAATCATAGCCTCCATTCCCATCTTACAGAACAGTGGTTCTTGTCCGCTATATAGATCAGCATCCTATTGACAGAACACGCACAGACAAAAAAACAAAGTGCAAATATGATTTTTTTTGCCATTTGCTTGGGATCATAGCTCACTGATTATGTCCATATCCAGCTCATAGACACCCCCAACACACACACAAAGAGAAATGAGCCATCACAATGCCATCAGGACAATGACGCAGGCATATTGCTGCACCGTAATTACTGTTTTGAAAAATAGACGTACTTTTCTGTCTGAGCTTCGCCAGACATGACACACCAATAAAGCCCACCAACGAAAAACATCATGTCAACTAGAAATTCAGGGGCCAAACAAAAATCTTGTGATTATGCCATAATTGCATCGATAATCTTTTTTTCTTTTAAACTGCCAGATTAGGTTTGTTGAGCACACTGGGATGTTTGGGTCACGTCATAGTATCGAGTGAAGCCTTGGTCTGATGTGGATCCGCTGAGATGTCTAGAAAAGCACACAGGTTCAATAAGAGGGTGAATAAAGCATGGCGATGTTCAATGGGATTTCAAAGAGAGATATATTTTATATATATATATATATATATATATATATATATATATATATATATATATAAAATAAGGACAGTTCTTTCACTATCTTTACTTCTCTTCTATCTACATTCCTGGAAAGACCTTCAGGCACATTTCAAAAATACCAGATATCTCAGCAAAAGGTCCGTTGTGACTGTATTGACAGAATGATTCAGTGCTCTATAGGCAGAGCAAAACTGAATGAACTGCGAGACCCCTACTACAGAGCAATCGATGTGTTCCAACTCTGAAAAAGGAAAGAGAAGCGAGAGAAAGCTACAGAACTGTACAAAGTGTTCATGTCAAAAGTTTCCTGAAGTACACCGTTCCTCCTATGTGGGAATGATTCCAACATGTACCTCAGTTACAGACACTGGATTTATGGCTACTTATAGATTGCATTTATACTCTTGCCTTTACCCAGTAAAAGAACAAGAGTATAGTTCAACATGGGTAAGCCTGTGTCTAGTGCAGCCTCAGATTCCTGTTCTTGTGATCTGAGATGCTTTTCTCCGTTTGTAAAGAGTGGTTATTTGAGTTACTGTAGTCATGTAGTCCTCTTGTCAGCTACAACCAGTCTGGATATCTCCAACCAGTGATGGTTTTTTTTGCATATTTATTATGTTTTCTGGCACAAGACAGGGACAAAAGACAAAGTGCTGAATTTTGGACTTCGAAAAAAAAATTCTGAAATAAAAAACTGAAATACAGAAGAGTGAGAATTAAACAGCTAAACTAAACAGCAGGACCAAACGGCAGAATAGCAGTTCGGCTGCAACACGCTCAGAGAGATGGAGAAAAGTGTTGAGACGTGACCGCAGTTTGGAAGGGGTGTGGGTGTGTCTACAAAGAATGTGGTCAGGAACAGTGTAATCTGGAACAGACTCTAATCGAAAAACATCCCATGCTAGATACAGAAACGACTACTATCAAGGCGATCAATTGTTATTTAACAACGAAAAACGCACTGAAGCTTGATTTGAAATAAAAATCACATTTCGTGATGGGTCGTTAATGAACGATTCGTTCATTGAGAAAAGCACTTCACTTTTTCCAGATTTTGTTATGTTACAGCCTTATTCCAAAATGGATTTAATTCATTATTTTACTCCAAATTCTATAAACAATAGCCCATAATGACACCTTTAAAGAAGTGCGAATAAAATCTTTAAAATTTATCACAAGGCACACCTACACTATACAAGCAAGGTGGCTTTACATTTATATCTAATATATTTTCAACAGCCAACATTGTTGTGTTGCCATTCACAGAATTAGTAACAAAAGAAAAAAAAAAAATCTAAGTTTAAAGAACAAATTATGAGACCAAAATGTTAATCAAATCATTTCCCTGTCAAAATAGTGGATGATTGTAAAATGATGAGTCACACCACACGCTGTTTTACTGGGTCAGTGGATTGCAGCTATGAAGAAGAGAGAGTAATACAAATAATAATTAAAAAGAAATCATTATAACAGCAAGAGATGTTCTGCTTCTTGCTGATCAGCCAAAGCACTGGCCATTTTAAACCTGGCAAAGGTCATGCTGATCATTTGTATTCCCTTGACTTGAGTCTCTTTTGTGCCTATTAATTTGCATATCTGCACTTCCACCAAAAAAAAAAAAAAAAAAACTTTGCTCTTCAGGCCATCATTAAGAGACCATTAATCAAGGGCAGGCAGACGGTCCACCAGCTTTGGGCTTCCCTTTCTTGTTTTATCTGGTGGTGGCTTTTTAATAGGAGCCTTTCCCAAGAGGACTGCCTGCTAGAGAAAAGAATAGAAAGCAATTTGTTTTCAAGTTAAACAGTCCAGTATGACATAGATCTGTTTAGAAGTATCATAACAACACACTGCGTAAGAGAAGTAGAATGTAGTCAAATAAGAATACCCTCTTGAATTAGAGCAAAAGGCCACAATGTATCAAAGAAGCCAATCAAATTAGATCAGGCTCCTTCAATTCTGTTTTAAAGGATAAACATCTGCTGGTATGCTTTGCCATGAAAATACCCTAAGATCAGAAATCACGCAAATAAGGCCACCGGTGTTGTGGAAAGTTCGCGTCAGGAATTTCCCCCATCATTTATCACTCTAAAATTGATCACTCTGCTTGCTGTTGAACTGATGCTGAACTTTGATGTTGAACAGATACCAGTTCAAAACGGAGCGTACGCTCAACCCCGATTGGTGCATTTTTGCATTTGACCACA
The DNA here is from genome assembly GCA_014706435.1 of Silurus glanis. Taxonomy (NCBI): domain Eukaryota; kingdom Metazoa; phylum Chordata; class Actinopteri; order Siluriformes; family Siluridae; genus Silurus; species Silurus glanis. Next base: position 2,990,601 of record JAAIIK010000078.1, read on the forward strand.
AGTTTTAATGCACTCAAATAAAAAAAACTGTAAAAAACAGAAAGAAAATTTTATACAAAGATATTTGACTTTGAAATGTAGTGAAGTTAAAGTCTCTCCAGATCGAAGTGCTTCTGTATAGTACAGATACACGCAAAAGCTATTTAAGTACAGTAATGAATTACATTCACTTCCTTACAGTTCACCACTGGTCTGTCCTTCACCTGAAACAGTAAAAGCTTTATGGTTCTTTAATAGGAAACTCGTACTTGAGCCAGGAGGGTATGCATATTGGACAAAAAAACAAGGATAATTCAGTGAGATTTGTGCAAGCTGAGGAACTCCACAAAGAACATAAGAGATAACCAAGTGGAACTAAATGATGTATTAACCTGGGGAAGAAAGTGGAAGGACACAGCGTAGATCAGTTTTAATTAAGGTGCTTGTGGGAATTTGTGGCTCGACGATAGTAAAAAAAAAATGGCGCACAACGCTCAGGAGTTTGGCTGGATGTTTGGAGTGAGAAGGTGCTCTGTGCCTCATCCTCAGCACATCTTAATGCGGCAAGGCCAAATGTTTAGAGATCAATATGATTCCCTTCCTGCTCAGAGAAACTTTCATTAATGCAGATAGATTTAAACTGTGGTAAGGGATTAGCTGTAAATCCTCAAGGCAACCCATTAATCCTTCTAAGGAACTTAAATTCCTTTCTCATGTTCATAAATACAGCACATACCTTTAATATTATGCAGTGCCCTGCATTCCCACTATACATATTTCTTCAAGGGTGTCAATAATTATGAATTTTCATTCACACAGGACATTCCTATGATCCATTTCGAAAGCGAATGTGTGTAAACTGGCACACAGCGAGCATCGAACCAGAATTCCTGCAGTAACAGACGGGTGATCGGGCTCTCGTCTGGTTGCCATGGCTACACATGGAACGCTAGCAGTCTTATGCTAGTGAGCGACAGACTGCAAACGGAGTGATTACTTTTATCAGTCTCCATCAAATGTGCTTTATCTAATCGCCCGTCACCACAGCTGCACATCAAAGGCACAAACACGGGCAAAAAGGACAGGAGGCGTGTGCGCTGGGATTCCTCTACCAGTCATGTATTGTGGCTGTAATGCTTGAGGCATTGTTCTTAGGAATGTAACAAAACATATGACAGGCTGTGTGTGACTGTGTGGGTTACCTGAAGTATGTGCAATGTAACATCAGATGAGTGCACCTTAAATGGGTATAACTGTAATGAGCGGCCATTTACCATCATAGCATTTATATATATATATATAAATATATATCTTCTTCTTCTTCTTCTCTCGGCTTCTCCCATTAGGGGGCGCCACAGCGGATCATCCGTCTCCATACTACTCTGTGTCTTTCAAACCAACTACCTGCATGTCTTCCTTCACCACATCCATAAACCTCCTCCTTGGGCTTCCTCTTTTCCTCCTTCCTGGTGGCTCCATCTTTAGCATTCTCCTACCAATGTCCCCTTTGTCCCTCCTCTGCACATGTCCAAACCATCTCAATCCGGCCTCTCTCACCTTGTCTCCAAAACGTCCTACATGCGCTGTCCCTCTAATAAACTCATTTCTAATTCTGTCCATCGTCGTCACTCCCAACGAAAACCTCAACATCTTCAGCTCTGCTACCTCCAGCTCCACCTCCTGTCTTTTACTCAATGCCACTGTCTCTAAACCATACAACATCTCAAGTCTCACCACAGTCCTATAAACTTTCCCTTTCACTCTCACAGATACCCTTCTGTCACAAATCACTCCTGCTATCACTCTTCTCCACCCACTCCACCCTGCCTGCACTCTTTTCTTCACTTCTCTAACACACTCTCCATTACTTTGCCCTGTTGACTGCACTGTTGAACTCATCCACCTTCACCACCTCTTCTCACATATATCACAAATATATATATACAAAATAGAAACTGCAACATTCATTAATAGAAGTCCACTCTGGCAGGACTTAAACTGCCCTACAGATGCTCTACAAACCTTTTTATTGGAAGAGAACGGCTAATGACAAAGTTGCCAAGTACATGTGTTTTACACTAAATAAGTCCAGTTAAATAAAATATTTCGGTTGCCACCAATATTTTTTTTGAAGCAAATATCTCGATTTATATCTAAAAAAGTTACAGACAGAGTGTCCATCATGAATGGAACCATTTCTGGTTTTATAATACAACATAATTCTGTTATAAGGGGTTGTGAGTGGATAATGTCCACACATCAGAAATGCTTGTGCACCATGGTGACCTTGTTTCTCACACAAAGGCTACGAAAAAAAGGAAAAGTGTGTCAATGTAGAAAAGAAAAATATTCCCATGCCTGATTTTTTGTGGGCAATTTCAAGTCTTTTGTGTGCTCATCGACAGAGATGTAGGTAGGTTAGATGTTTTGCTGACAGCCAGCAACCATCAACCATCTTTAAGGATTTTACCTAAAACGCAGTTGATTACTTAGAACCAAGAAAATAAATAAATAAACCCTTTTAGGATGAACTGTCTAAAATGTTATTTTTAAGCATGTATTGTATTATATTTTATGTCTCAATTTTTTTTTTCTGTGAATTTCCTTCTTGGTGCTTCATATGATGAGTCATATGATGAGCTTCACGCTCACATTCAAATCATTATACTACATTTCCTTGGGCTATGAGGCCGCAAAATGTCCAAGACCAGAGATGAAGGTAGAATGGAGCTCAAGTGTGTGAGTCATCCATGCTATTGATGTTAGTTAGAGTGCATTAAGAGAAGGATTCAAAGCCACCAGGATTTGATGCTTTTTCCTAAATGGATTATGGGCTACACTAAATCATAACCTCTAAAGGTACCCACCATAAGGTGTGACTGCTCAAAGAAATGACTTGAAAGGCAATGGGCAAACTAAGAGGTACAGAATAATCAGGTTAATGTCAAGGATGAAGTGAACATCCAAAACCACCTCCACAAAACAAGCATTTTATTCCTCATATACCAGAGCAGCTTGCCAACAATCACAATCTTTTTGGTTAAGTAGAAATTCTAGATCCCAGGTTCCAGAAATGCCTTAGCTTTCACTTCTCTATCAATTAATACATGAACACTGGTTCGATAGATTACAGATAGGAGAAATTATAGCACAATATGTTTATACAAAAATACACGAGCAAGCAGAAAAATAAGCAATAATTCAGTGTTTCAGGAAAAGTTAGATCTGTAACCGTCATTTGTGACTCCAGTGGTGTATATATATATAAACTTTCTTTTGGCTTCTCCCATTAGGGGTCGCCACAGCGGATCATCCGCATGTTTGATTTGGCACGTTTTTACGCTGGATGCCCTTCCTAACGCAACCCTCCCCATTTATCCGGGCTTGGGACCGGCACTAAAAGTGCACTGGCTTGTCCAACCCTAATGGCTGGGGTTGGTTCCCTGACCGGGGATCGAACCCGGGCTGCAGCGGTGATGTATATAAGAAAAAGATTCAGATTCAGATTCCAAATTTTCAAATCCCCACCACTAGCTAGCTTTGCTCTCTAAGATGAGCGCTATTGGGTAAACTGGGTAACTGGGTAAAAGCTAACACATGCGTCCTCTTAACACTTGAGTTTTGTCTTGCCGCTTTTGCTTCGCAACAAGACAATGTGGAAATACATACGGAAGAATACATTATGTGAGCTCATGTAGAGTTCCTGTAACACTTTCAGTCACTCAGGAGCCCTTGTTTCTGAGCTAAAGATGCGCCTATATCTTGCTTTTATAGTCAGGAGCATTTAGCTACCAACTTTAAAACTTTCTCCAGCGCAGACGAGGGAAATGACTGCTATTGACCTTGACGCTAGCAAGCCGTACGGAGGCGGCAAGAAGAACTTCTGCACAGTAACAAGCGCATTCATGAGTTAGTATTTGAAGGATAAGCATGCGCATGAATACCTGCACATTCCTTGTCCATCATTGCCTTTTAAAATGCAAAAACAAAATATAAAGCCTTCCTGCCCACACTTGACCTCCGCCTCCCTTTCTCCCTCTCAACCATCCCTCTTTCTCTAATCTTTAATTAACTGAGTACTGTCTAAAAAAAAAAAAAAAAAGGATGTTGCCTTTTCAAAGGATGTTGATTTCATCAATTCGTCACTTGATTGGATTTTGCAGCAGTGTAAGAGCTGTTTTTTTCAAAGGACACAGTAAACTGTTCATGCATCACAATGGGTGACATCTTCCCATTATTTGCACTGAGAAACTTGGGAATTGTACAGTGCAGCGTCTTGAAACCCAGCTTAATTGAAGAGGCTGTCCGATAAAATTTCAATTTGCTCTCTGAATAAGAATGATAAACTCCAAAGGCTGGCACGTTGTTTCATGAGCAGCTCTTAAACTGCACTCGATGACCGTGTAAAATAGAATTCAACAAGTGCAGGAGAGGCTGAATTTGCGTAAGCCCAGTCGCCAATTGGGTCAGCAGTGTTCCGAGTGAAGAAAGCTGTCAAACTTCAGCTCATTATGCTTCATATGATTTCACTGAGGAGGATTGAAAGTCTAAAACGCTGGTTTGCTATTGCTGGTTTGTCTCGTCGCTTTCACTGGATTTAGTTGGACACGGTGTGTGTTCGACTGTTTGTTAGGAAGAAAAGATCCGACACTATTGTCCTTTTAAAGAAAAGAAATCATAATGGCGTTTGTCTGACAGGAAATTTCCGTAACGTACCGTCTATAACGATGATGGCGAATCAGGATGCCGCTGTTTTTCTCCGCTTGAAGAAAGCGCCTTTTCTTTCACTCTTGGCATATGTGTAACCCTTCTTTTTTCCAAACCCAACAAGCTCAATTACTGCCAAAGAGTTCTATTTTTGTTCCCTCTTTCGCTCCGAAAGAGGTCTGATTTGTCTAAGTGCTTTCAGACACCCTTCTCTGTGCTTCTTTTCTTTCTTTTTTTTCCCCAACCAAAGCAGTTTCGCATAAAGTGTACTGTAGGAATGGAAATGATTGCAGTGCAGTCGACTGTTTTATTGTTCTCTGTATAACTGTTGCGCCTGCTGCTTTCATGTTGTCCTGCAGCTCTTTTCGAATGACTTCTTTCTTTTTACTTACCTTCCTTATCATTGGGCTGAGGGTGGGTTGTGGATTCTTGAGTGGCTCAACTGTCTAGAAACAATTGATTGTGGTTTACTGAATATAATAGTTGTTTGCTAAGAACTCCCAGAATGTCCGTTATTTTTTTACGCCGCTTGCGTGAAAGCTTTCCAACCAATCCCAATGTCTTTTAAAAGTCTAAATCCAATGTACACCATTATATTAATAATGATTTAGGGGTGTAACATTAAACGTATTCGTACCAAACGTTTTTTATTTTGGTGCACACGTGTACCGAATGCATTCCTTTTTATGTGCGGAACACAAATCTGAGTTCTCTCCAGAACGTATTAAGTGGCGGACTGCACATTTGTTTAGTTTCCGCCTCGCACTGTTGTGTAGTGTTTTTTTAGTCTTATTAACCTTGAAAACAAACACAACAATGTCAGGGATATAAAAAAGAAACTAGAGTTAGCGCAGTGTCACTGTGGCTTCTCTTTTGTTAAAAATGTACTGATTTTGTTTTGCGCATGTGCAAAACGGCTGCCACTTCTTGCCATCGCTAACAATAGCGCTATGGATTTTGAAGGGTTTGCTTCAAGAATTTCTCTCGAAAAGAGAAAATCCTGACAATTTCTCACATCAAGGGAGTGAATGAATGAAATATATAAGGAATAAAAACCTTTGTTAAAGTATGCTGATATTTCATTTTATTTAATAAATTTCTTTTGTGCCAATTAAATTGATTACGCAATTTTCAACAATGTAATAAAAAAGAAATTTGATTTATTCTATTTTATTTTTATATATTTTTTTTATAAAATATTATTTTATATATTATTTAACCAAGCAGGCGTTTCATTTAAAATTGTTTTATCAATTATTATAAACAAATATTAATAATAATAAACTGTGTTAGTATAACACAATACAAAACGACAAGCAATTCTATGTTTTGCATTTCTTCCCAGTAAATGTATCGAAAATTGAACCGAACCGTGACTTAACAACCGAGGTACGTCTTAAACCGTGTCTACTTTATAAAGAATCTTGTACTGGGAAAAAGAACACACCCTTCCCTTTGTCAAAATAGTGCTGATATATTTCTATCAAAATCTAATCACATACAAAAATCTATCACATATTCCATCTGCAATGTTTGTAATTTTGTATATGAATGAAGTCAATGTTTTCCATAAATGATAAAATTTTGAACATCTGTGCTCCAGCTGTTCAGATTTCTTCACACTGTCTGTGTATCCGAAACAGAAAACCATCAGTTGCAGATCTGTCATTTGTAATTGCTATGAATTCATCTCTTTATCTCTATGTAAGCAGATGGGTTGAATAGAAGGCAAGACTTGAATTTTGTCTCGCATGAAGCAAAGACATGGCCCAACACTCTTGTGTCCGTCCACATTGCCAACATCTGGTCACAAGAGCGATCCATCAGTGAGGTTGCTGTTCCATACAGACCGGTGGCCTAAACACCTCCATTGACTCTGATTAGAGCCTCATAAGCAGGCCAGATATGAGAAGACAGGAGTGCTTTGTTCCTTAGAGACGAGGGTATAATTGGACTGGACTCCTTGTTTGAACTGACCTTCAGGAGCCTCAATGGGGGTAAAGTGTACAAAGCCAAGAGGCTGAGAGTGCAGAGGTAAATTATGAAGAGAGGACGTCTTCTAATAATGCCAAGCGCTTCCATTATCTTCTCCGTCGCATTGTTCATTGTGTACAATAGAGCAGAAGGGCCTCCGACTTTATCTAATGGACAGCTAAGGGATGGGGTTCATATGAACGTGGCTAAATAGTGAAGTCAAGAAGTCGATCGATTTTTTTTTTTTTTTCATTTTTCAGCTGCGGAGGAGATGAGGGGAAACAAAAATAAATTAATAGTCACCGATTTTCCATTATGCAAGCATGATCCAGCAAAGGCATATCTATTATACACCATGTGCGAAGAGTCACGAGAGATCAGACTCTCTCAACATGAAAAAATGGCTTAAATAGAAGAAGAGTTTAAATGGTGTCCATAACTATCCAAGTCGTATGCCTAAACATACGGACAAAAGTATTGGAACACTTGACTTTCCCAGCCGTATGAGGTTCTTTCTCTACTAATCATGAGGGATTCCAATAAACAAACAAACATGCAAACAAACAAACAATTTCTTGTGAACAATGTGCAAGAGAAGGGAGAGGGGACTAGAAACATGAGTGTCTCAATGCTCACAGAACTGAAGTGCTCTCTCTGCTTCGGCGCTCACAAACACCTTTGTGTGCTCACAATCTTGCGCATTTTGAATGACCACGCTTGTTCATTCAGTTAGCTCAAATGCCTTTGTGCGCTCTATTAAAAATAAAACAAAATAACTTCCCTAGCATTTGTTCCTGTAAGCTATTTAACCTCACAGGATGGTTTTTCTCGTATTGGCTATGATATCTGCTGATAAGCACAGAGTGCCCCACCCTTAAGCCCTTTCATCAAAAACTGCATTTCTAGAACAATCTATATGGCTAACTCTATAGTAAAGCAAAACAAACCAAACAAAAACACTATTCGAACAAATAATACATTAAGTACAAGTACCTACAAAGTCTGAATTTCCTAAAAACAGGTGAACTCTGCATATGATTAAGGCACTGTATCAGATCCTGTTTCTCTCCCATGATGTGTTCCCATTAGCATCAACACTAGTGCCTTATTGCTTCGATAAATAATAAAGAACTACGCATGGTTTTGCTTGTACTTGTAGCAGAGAGTAGTATTTGATGTAACAGTGCTTTGGGTTTAACCCTGTGTGAAAGGTCGCAAAACTGGCAGTAGATCTGACAGGACAATGCTGACCGTCCTTTTTTTTTTTCCCTTTTATTTATTTATTTATTTATTTATTTATTTTTTAAATAAACACTTGCTCTAGTTAGCATCACATATTTAGCTCTCACTACGGTAACTCCGCTAACCAACATGACAGACAGGTTTAGGGGACTCCAGGGGTCCCCAAACTCTTTTCTGGAGGGCCACATCAGTTTTTCCTTTCTTTAATGAGGGGCCGGGTCATCTATTACAGAAAATGACAGGCCAGAGTGACAAACAGTATTATTGTAGAAATTTCCATTATGATTTTAAATGTATTTATTATGCCTTCTAATGCTAGATTAGTTTATTATTTAGTTCTGCTCTGTACAGACAAGTGAGTATTACTTTTAAAAAGATTTTAAAAAAGCATTATTACTGCCATAATGACTTTTGTTTATATTCATTGCTATTGAAATCAAAATATTTACTTATTTATGCATATGCATATGGTTAATGGGTGAATCTAACATATAATTAGGCTTTGCTAATAATTAGAGGTCGATCGATAGTGGATTTTACTGATACCAATAGCTAGGTTGGATTGTACTTGCCGATAACTGATTAATCAACCGATTTAAAATGGATAATGGATAAAAAACAAATAAACATAACAACCCGTATAAAATACGAATCATGAAAATGTGCTAAAGGAAATAAATATGAATATATTCATTAATAAATGATTAATAATAAACATAATGTAGCGCTCTCCATGCAGCGCGAAGTCTCGTGTAAAAACACAGAGCATGTGGCATCAGTGATTCGCATCTAGAGGCCGCTCTGGTAACGGCAGCAGACCGGAAGCCGGAAAAACTATCAGTATGGATTTTTTAGCCGATAGCCGATAATTCCAGCAATCAACAATCGGTGCCTTGACCTCTATGAACTACTAAAGGAATTTTTAGCCAACCTTTATTATCAAATACAGATATAAGAAAAACATATTAAAAATAAAATTTTCAAAATATGTACCTGGCATTGTTCAAAGGGCCGTTCCAAATGTGGGGGCTGTAGTTTAGGGACCCTTGGTCTACTTACTCTATAAAAACGGACGATGTCTTAGAAGTCTCAGGGTTGAAACTCTTCACACATTTATCGGTACTCAGGAAGTGATCACAGCTTTCGTTCATTTCTGGTCCTCGAGTTCACAGCAGGGAAAGTGAAAAAGGTCCTAATTTGGCTTTATTATTTATTCAAATTAATGCTATATCCAAACAATAGTACTGAACATTATTAGAATAATAATAGGATGGAATTAATGTATTTATTGAAACTCGATGTCAAATTCCTCTTTATTAGCACCTGTTCAATTTGAAATGCTGATTTGCTCAGAAGGTGTCATGTCGGGGAATAAAACACACATTTTCGAAGTGGTTGCAGTAAGAATGCTTCATGTCTGGTTGGATCACACCATCCTGCTGTGAATTATTGCCTACAACATTATCATATCCTGTACTACACTGTATAGACAAATTTGACTTTTCCAGCCATGTGGTTCTTCTTCAAACTGTAACCACAATGCTGGAGGCAAACAATTGCAAGGATGTCATTGGACGACCTAGAATAAAATTTTCCCCTTACTTGAACTAGGAGACCCAAACCTCTTCCAGCATGATGAAGCGCATCTGAACAAAGCCAGCTCCATGTCGATATGGTTTACATGGGTTGGACTGTAAGATCTTGAGTGGATCTTGAGACCAAGCTCTGACGTCAACATTATTGGACACCTTTAGGATAAATTGGAATGCTGGGTGAACCCCAGGCCTCCTCACATCACCTACATCAGTACCTGGTTTTGTGGTTGAATGAGCACAAATCTTCACAAGCTCAAATCTAGTGGAACATCTTCCCAGAGTGGAGGTTTTTATAACAGCAAATAGGGAATAAATGTGGAATGGGGTGTTTGAAAAAGCATATACGAATATTCTAGTCAGGTGTCCACAAACATTTGGCCATTTATTCTCTGTTTGTCAACAAACATTTAATAAAGGAATAGCAATACTGAAGCAAAGAATGAAGCTGTCTTCACAGCAGTGGCACATCAAAAAGCTGACCTTCTGACACCAACATACACTCTCTTTCTCTCTCTCTCTCTCTCTCTCTCTCTCTCTCTCTCACTGTCTTTGGCATTTGATGTTCAGACATTGAAGTAGCCTACAAACAAAGTGTCCCTAATCTCAGATTTTGTTGAAGCACACAACGCTTGCATGTTCAACCTTTAATCTTGGAAAAAGGATTATTGGCGCAGAGAAGTATCACAGTAGCGTCATGATGCTGGGGGTAATACAAACCTGACTTGCTTTTCAACTCACCCGTGTCTCAGTGTTTATAGAAAACAAATGGGAACAACGCATCAAGAAAAAAAAAAAAGAAAAAAAACACGGCTCGACAAAAGAACAAGCGAGGCGACTAATCTAATCATGTAGCAAATTAGCCAGACGAGTGCAGCATCCGAACTCTCCTCTATTGTTTGCGAGTGCCTATGTTGAAGATGGTGTTAGGTAAGGAATTAAACACTGTGCTGCTACAGGAAAATTAATTACTTACAAAAAATCTGGCTAAGGGTTTACCTCCCTTACTGGAGACTCGTCACCTCGCTTCATTATATGACGGTTTTTATTAGTTAAATAATATGCTTCTTAATTTCATTCAGTTTTATTTGAAGGCTTAGATTATATTATTATAATCTTATATTAAAACAGCGCCATACATCGAAAAAAAAAAGACTTGATTTGGTCATGGCACCACAAATGAACTATATATTATTATAATATTACTATTCAGAGATTGGCAGTACAGTAAAACCCTATTGTACGAGCAACTAATAGTATGAGCAAACGAATATACGAGTGACCTTGTTCGCAAAATTTTACCCTATTTTGCGAGCAAATTTCGAAGGCACGAGCAAACCCATGCTTTAGGCCACCGCTTTAGGCGGAGGGTAGCATCAGTTGCTTAGTTGATCTCGTGTCGCTCGGTCGCTCTCGTTGTTCAGTGCAGCAAAAACGTAACTTTTTTAGTGTTATATTTTTATTTCACTAGAAATCTTGAAAAATGCCTTACAAGAAAATCGGAAATACAGTGGTACCTTGACCTACGAGTGCATTAATGTACGAGTTTTCCGAGGTACGAGCGGTCACTCTGTCGATTTTTTTTTCAAATTGAGATACGAGCTCGACCACGGAACGAATTAAACTCGTAGGTCAAGGTACCACTGTAGTCGAAAAGTACGAGCGTGGTGTAGCCCTGTGCGTCTCACACTCGCAATCAACCACTACCACATGGGTAAGTGTTAAATTATGTTTACATTACGGTAATTTGCGGTGTATTTGTTTGTTAAAATAGGCTACTAATTTTTTTTAAGTGCAGAAATAAGCGATCGAATGAGGTCTCGGAACGGATTAAATCACATTCATTCTTATGAGGAACATTAGTTCGAACGTACGAGCAAATGGACCTACAAACGATTTTCATGAACGAATTATGCTCTTCCAATGGGGTTTTACTGTCATCCTTCTCAAAAACTTTGTTACTGTACTTAAGTAGATTTTTCTGGTATCAGTATTTTACTTTACTATTTATTTACTTTTTACTTTCACTCATAACATTTTTGACACAAATATCTTTCTACTTCTTACATTTCCAACTGAAAACTTTTCTCATCCCTCTTCCGATCCCAATTCTGTTTTGCCAACCTCTTTTTCCTTATGCTTTCCTGCACTTCCTCATTCCACCACCACGTCTCTTTGTCTCTTTGTCTTCCTTTCTATTTCCAGATGTCACATCAAATACCTTTCTATCTGTCTCCCTTATCACTTCTGCAGTAGTTGGCCTATCATCCAGCAAAAGCCCAAAATGTAAGTAAAATCCATTATTTGCCCTCACACTTCTTAAGGCTCGAGTGCGGCGAGTGGATTTATTTATATAATTTTTAAAACACAAAGTTAATTAACAGGAGAGGCTGTAGCTGGTGTTCTGTATCTTGCATTCAACTCTATAATTAAAATCACTGCAAAACATAGCTGTTTGTTTAGACTCTCAATGGAAGATTAATTCATCAGATTAATTATGCATCTAGTAGGTCGGACAAAAACAAATTCCGTTCATTAAAATCTGGGCAAACGGCCAAATCTGGATCAGAACTGCTCGATATCAGTGTCGAGTACTTCCAGAAACGAATCAAGTTCGTATCTAAAAGGCGAACTTAAAACATTTCCTTTTGTCAAAGCCACTCCCAAAGGATTCAGTACCTGCGGCGTCCCCTCTGGGAGGTTACAGGCCAACATGACTCATCTGAGCAAGTCACCGTAGGGAATAACAACTGTTTTTTGCCTACTGGTGATTCTCAATTTTCAGTTTTCTTTGCTCCTTCACTCACACACAAACACACACACACACACACACACACACACTTGATGTAGCTACTACTGTGAATGCCTGTAATACTGATTTTGGAGGTGCCAAAACGCCCTCCAGGATATAATTAATCATTAGGAGATGATTCATCAAAACCAGGGAAGGAAATAGCAGGTGTGAGTGAACACGGAGGATATGGCTTTGTGGAGCTGAATTTCAACAAACACTAATTAACTTCTAAGGGAAACAATTATTGTTCATCGTTTGCTTTTTTATGGCAGGGCAAGGCTCATGGGTGAAGTTAGGCAGGTCTTATATTGTATCAACGCATAAATATGGATACTAGTAAGGGGTGTCAGTCTGATACTGAATGTAAAAATAAAATAAAAAAATAGAAGCAAATACCAATATCCAAAAACAGGTGGTGCAATCTTATGTAAGCCTAGTGACAGCAGTCTGGATAGTCTTCCTACCATAAAGATAAATCTTAGCATGAAGGATTACTTGCTAGCTGGGCATCTATGATCAAACGACTTCAAAATGACACAATAAAATACTAATGTTTATATCACTGGACACGTTAAACTGAAATCGCATCCTTCCTCCACTGTAAAGGTTCCCCACATGTTTATTAATGTATCATGACACAAACTAAATGCGGACACCTAACCTTCGTATTCGTATGTGCTTTTTAAGAACATCTCATTTAATCACAAAGGCCACAAAAGCTTCAGTAAAGTCAGGTACTGATGTAAAGTGATGAGACCTGGGGTGCAGTCAGTGTTCCAACTCATCCCAAAGGTGTTCAATAACTTTGAGGTCAGAGCTCTGTAGCAGGCCATGAAACATCTTAAGGGTTACTAATCAGAAGATCAGGGATTTAAGCCCTAGTATCGCCAAGCTGCCACTCTTGGGCTGTTGAGCAAAACCCTTAATCCTTTGTGCTAAAGGAGCGCTGTATCATGGCTGACCCTACGATCTGACCCCAGCTTCCTAGCATTGTTGGGGTATGTGCTGTAATGTACATGTGAACAAGTAAATACCCCTCTTTACATCTTCCACTCCAACCCAGGTAATTCATATCTTCATAGAGCTAGCTGTGCGCAGAAGAATTTGCCAGTATGGAACAGGTTTGGGTCTACAATTGTACAGGAGCATTATTCCGAAGAAGAAGAAAACCGAACCCAAGCTAGCTAACACCTCATTAAAATAAGGTAACTAATGTTACAAAGAGCGAGCCTATCAGCATGCACATGTACACTAAACTGGGGAAACATAAATAGAGCCAAAATACATTAATTAATACCAAGTAGGTTAATCCTTCTGGTATCCGTATCTATACTAAAACACATGGACTCGTTTTTATGGTGTGAAAGAATGGTACTAGAGCATCCCTGAATCTCAACACAATGTGCTTCATTATAAAACCAAAATGGCTAATGATGTGTGATGTCTTCTAAATAATAAAACCACCATTACAGTGCTGAAAAAACAAGAATTCAAGTTTAAATGAATGGGGATAAAATACAGTTGGTACATGATTGTGACCATACCAAAGCTCAACAGTGCATTAGGCAGGTGGTCTGCTCTTTCTCAGCAGGTCATCATGGAGTGTAAACGGATCTGAGATCCCTGGGTCGAGCAGATTAATTCTGCTGCTTTGTGTCATAATGTCACATTCATGAGAAGAGGCAGGTACCATGCTGAGCCTGTGGCCAAACCTCCATTATGAGTCTCTAAGCAACCAAAGCCCCCTCTTTCCTCTCTTTCCTGTATCAAACATGGATCAGATACCCGATCAGAGAAGCTCAGATAAAATACACGTGCACACTGTGGGCAGGCCAGGGTGATACTATCGCTGTCGAAAAACGAATGACTTCAACATTGCGACTTGACAGCGATTGCTAAAAGAAGCAAGGATTGGAAGAACAAAAATCAGCAAGCTGAATCTGCTAGCTCAGGGTCAAATCAGGACAAGCTGTGGCCTTCAACTGATGTTCCAAAAAGGAGAAACGTGACGCCATTGACATTGCGCAAATGAAAGAACTCAGATTACTAATATATACATTTATCATAAGCCGATAAAAATCGATAAGAGCAGCTGGAACTGAAGGACAGGAAGCTCTGTGTGCCTTCTTGCTAATAATTCATGCATCAATTACTCAGTTGTAAAGCATGAGGCGGGCTGAACGCTCATTCAACATGTCGTGCTACATATCACTACCAAACGGACTCTGCTATCGATTTGAATTATGTTTAACTATTGATCACATTCTGGCATTTGAAAACATGCTGGGCCTCAATTAGAGTGGATTATTCAATTAGGTTTTGTAGGTAACATGGGTTCCCACAGAGGGACAACCAAAGAATAACAACTGTGAATCTAAACCAACCCTGAGAGTAGCTTAGTGAGCTTGCTATATTTGGTAAATAGCTAAGAGGCTTTTTTTATTTTATAGATTAAGAAGCTCTGATGGTGTACATAAATGCTATGGAGCTCTCACTCAATGTGACAAAGTGGCCAGCATTGTAAAACCCCAATTTCCTTGAACATTCCTCCAAATGGTTATCACATGAAAATCAATTTGTACAAATTGCCATCGATTCCATGTAAAACAGCATAATGTGCAAAACACACAAACAAACCATTAACAAGCTGCTACTATAGAGTAATATATTGGTCTGGTGGATATATATATAAATATATACCGATTAACCATAACATACTCATTAGTAAAAAAAAAAAAAAATAAAAAAGTTTTTTAGTTTGAGTGAGCAAGTAAACTGCGAGTTCCAGAACTTGTTTTGTTGAAAGCTGGAAAAATGGTCAGGGGTGGTAATGGATCTAGTGACTTTGACAGCCAAATTCTGATGCCAATATGACTGGATCAAAGCATTTCCAAAAGTGCAGGTCTTGTGTGGTGCTCCTGTTATGCAATAGGTAGTACCTACCAAAAATTGTCCAAGGAAAGACACTGCACTAGTGAAAGAATCATGGACTCCTAGGGCTCAGTGATGCAAGTGAGGACCAAAGGCAATTCATTCTGATCAAGTCCTACAAGCAAACAGTGTGATTCTGTGGTCAATGTTCTGTTGAGAAACCCTGGATCCTGGCATTTATGTGGATATTACCAGAACACATACCACCTACCAAAACATTATTGCTGACCATGTATACCCCTACATGGCAACTGCCTCTTGCAGCACGATAATGTGGGAAGGCAGTAGCTCAGTGCTTAAGGCTCTGGGTCACTGATCAAACGGTCAAGGATCAAGCCACAGTATTGCCAAGCTGACAGAGCCCCTGAGCAAGACCCTTAACCATTAGCGATCCGGTTGTGCTGTATCATGTCTGACCCCAGCTCCTAACATCGCTGGAATATGCGGAAAAAAAAAATAACACTATACCTTAAAGTACATTTGACAAGTATAAAGCACCTTTCCTGCTTTTTCTTATTTTAATGCTTCCTGTCAGACTGCAAAATTAGTTCGAGGACATGGCAAAGACTTCAAGGCACTGACTTGGCTTTAATTTGGCTTCAAATTGAATCCGATCAAGCATCTATGGTATGATCTGGACAAAACAACTCCGACCCATGGATGCCCCATTTCGAAACTTACACCACTTTAATTGTTGCTAATACCACTGCACACCATTAGAGGTCTTGTGGAGCCCATGCCTCAATGGGTCAGAGCTGTTTTAGTGACACACTTTTGATTTCCAGGCCTCATCCTGTCACTTCATTTCTGGTATATGTCTCAAACAGCTAAGATGGCTCTCCCAAGATGACCACCAAATGAAAAGACTTTACCAGCTAGCAACCAAACTAGTTGAGGTTTTTGGGCGCATTCCAGTAAGAGTATAACCTATGTGTTAGAAACAGTGAACTGGAACAAATATGAAAAAAGTCCAATATCTCTCAGGTGATTTACTGTCAAAATGCTTCAGGCTGTGCTGCAAATGACAGCCCCATCCATCAGTCAGACCCCAGTCATGCGCTAGGACCAAACACACTGATCGGTCATAACAGCAGTACACAAACAGCACTCCGCGTTAGAGAGCCTGCATTAACAGTGAACTGACCGTTCATGGACCAGCAGTGATGGATAGAATGATAAATAGACAGATATGAGCATGTCACAGGGCTCTTCACTGATTACAGCTCCATTTACTTTTTTATTAATATTAGAGATGCTTCTTGCTTGTGGAATAATAATTTTTTTCCCGGAGGATGGAAAAAAATCCAGCTATAAGATTTGCAAGCAGCCCAAAAAGCTGCTCAATGTCAAATCTATTGAAATCTGAAAGATTTGTAGGACTCACTACAGGATGTGAGAAACGAATCCGGGTGATTTTAGCCCCTTTTATCAACCTGAGGCTCGAAACCACAACCCCCTGGAGTCCTGTTTAGGTATATAAACTCCAGAGGGAATTCAGGTTTTTCCCTAAAGGTACATAGTGGCATGCTCAGGAGTTGTGCTGTGTTGTACGGTGCTGTGGGTTATACTTTTAGCTACAGCAACACGACAAAAATGATAGTGTTTATACTCTTCCGCCAGGTCTCTATTGCTATCAGTTGGCTTAAAAGGAAAATTGCTGGTTGGCTTGAAACATGAAACGGTAGCACCACCGTGGCAAATTTAGCACAGAAAACAATTCTAAGCCCGATCATTATCAAGAAGAGTGTGCGAGGAAAAGCAGCAGGGGCAAGGGTCAAACACCCACAAAACCTCATTAGCATTTTAGCCACCCACTCCAATTCATCAAGAAGCCGCAATCACTCTGGTGCGTAAACACTTTTACGACGCTCGTTCACGTTGTAGTGCATTGTGCCGAGATGCGGGGGGGGCTGTCTGCATGAGGCATTACAGGAAAGATTTATTTGCTCAGAACATGAGATACAAAGTCACGCCTGCAACTACAGTGTCTGGTTATAATGAAATAAAATGTAAGGTGAATGCTGAATACGTCCTGTTATTTCGGTAAAAACAGCACCGAGCAAAGTTTATTTGTTGTTGATAAGACCATTACTTTTAATACAAGTGTCATTAGCAACTTCAAATACCTGTATCTGTATATATATAATATAAACCTGAAATGGGTAAATCTTAGCCCAAGAAAAAGATTGAAAGATAGTCGGGGGGAGGAGAAAGCAACAGATCTAGAAATTAATCTCTGACAGTTCCTCAGCCTCAGCTACATCTTACAAGTTAATAACTACTACATCCCTGAAATGTAATACAAGGCTAAGGAAAAAAAAAACCCACCTTACATTTATTGTCGAATTTTTAAAACTTGACACATCCTCTCTTTTTTCCTACATTCGACTTCTATCACACTTCCTAACTTTACTCTCTCCTAAGGCGAGCCGACGTTCTCAGCGCCGCCGCTTGCCATCGATCCTAATGAAGGTACGCATTTAGCTTGTTTAGCGACTCATCATGGCTGCCATTTGTACGCATCGTTAGAGCTCAACTTCCTTTGGCGCTCCCGGAGAAGAGGAAAAGCAGGCTCCGGATCTTCCGCAGCCATCTCCCCTCTCGCTGCACACGCCTTGTCTCTGTGTGCTGCTAATCAGAGGAGACGGGAGCGGTATTAATTACGGCTGTTGAGAGGTACAGCTCCTTTCAGAAAATGCCACTGGTTAGTTGCTTGTCAAACGGTCGCAGCTGTATTTTCTCTGGGCTTTGTTTGTATTCCACTTGAAATGGCAGATCATTACACTGCGATACAGATAGAACCAAGCTGCAGTGGCAAAACTTTAGACTACATTTGTGTGTAACTGATTTGATTGTGTACATAAATAGTAAATGCAGCTCAGGACCTCAAAGCCATCAGGGTTTGCTGTAAAGATGTACGATTTAAAAACGGTAAATTAAATTTCAATACTTGACTGAGAGTGATATTGGATGACATCATTCCGGTGAAACAAAATAATTTGAATCGCAATTTTGCAAATTACTGTGATAAGCAAGGTACTTGTTTCACCTCATGTAGTAATATGCAGAGATTCCAAATTGTTTAAATATGGTGATCCACTATATCTTTCAAACAACCTCCTCCCAAGCACTGAACTCGGTAGACCTGTGTCCATTTCAAGACTGATTAACCATGTATTGGAAGCAGGGGCCGATCTACCAAGGTGGCACGAGAGAAAAAGCATCGCCACCCCATGTGCCACCCCAGCACTGGTATCCCAATGTATAAAATATAAGTTTTATCAGCGCTTCAATGTAATAACATAAAAAAAATCCAGAACAACCAATCAGCACTGTTCACTTTAATTGATGTGAATTACAAAAATTCCACAAAAACAGTTTGTGGACACCTGACCATATAATTCATACTGTATATGTTTTCATCCCATTCTACATTTAGTCTTTATTGACTGTTAGAATAACCTCCACCCTTCTGGGAAGATTTGGGCTTATTCAGCCACAATGGGATTAGTAAAGTCATGCACTGATGTAGGAGATGTAAGGTGTTCACTGGGGTTGAGGTTAAAGTTCTATAGCAGGCCGCTTCAGAACTTCCACTCTAACCTTACACTATATGTTCATGGAGCTGGCTTTGTGCACATGAGCATTGTCATGCTGTAACAGGTTTGGGTCTCCTAGCTCAAGTGAAGGTCCCCTGGTGGTCTAGTGGTTAGGATGCGGCGCTCTCACCGCTGCGGCCCGGGTTTAATCCCCGGTCAAGGAACCAACCCCAGCCACTCTTAGTGCCGGTCCCAAGCCCGGATAAATGGGGAGGGTTGCGTTAGGAAGGGCATCCAGCGTAAAAACATGTCCCAAATCAAACATGCGGATGATTCGCTGTGGCGACCCCTAATGGGAGAAGCCGAAAGAAAGTTTAGCTCAAGTGAAGGGACAATTTAATGCAAATGAATCCAAGGACATCCTACAGAAACTGTGTGCCTCCAACTTTGTGGTAACTGTTTGGGAAAGAACCACATGTGGCTGGAGTAGTCTGGCGTCTCAGTACTTTTTTCCACTCAGGGAATGTAATGACATTTGAGATCTGTAAAATTTGACTGAAAAATTATGTTTTGCTGATCTTTTTTAATTTTTTTAATTTTTTTTTTTTTTAAGTACAATACTGTGGTATGAAAGCACAAAAAGCCACTTCAGCACACTAACAGCATTTTCCACATTGAGGCCCTTTAACTCTATTGCACTGATAGTGAGTTCCTAAGTGGCTTGGTGAAAAAGAAATAAATAATGGCATGACGGGAAGAATCGAATCGACTCTGGTTCAGAAAGCTTCAGGTTAGTCCACTTGGGACTGATAGTGGCAGAGACACATAAAACTCAAGAGCAGCTCCCAGACAGGCATTGGATTAACTGGGCTTTAATGGAAGCGCTGCCGACCGCCCATGTCTGGAGCGTGACTGTACTGCTTTGAGGGCTTGGGGAATCAGGAGCATTTGGTTTTCAATTCCCGGAGCATGTCAACGTGAATAAGACTGGAACAGATTTGCAGGATTAACACAGCACTCAATTTCGGGGATATCGACATGAAAACATGCATGTAGTCGGTAGCTGAATTCTGCACGGGCCATTCTGAATAATATTCATATTTTCATGTACATATTAGATGGTTAACTTCAGTCATAGGACCTAACAACTCTACAGCACTGATGGATCAAAAATACTGTTCTTGCACTTGAGTAAAAGTATTACTTCCCAGTTTAAATATGACTCCATAAAAAGAAAAGAACTTCCCTGACATTTGAACTTGAGTATATGTACAAAAGTACTTTCTTTTGAATGTAATTGAGAAGCAAAAGTAAACGATCCACTGTATGGAAAAAAGTTTGTGGATAAAAGTTTGTTGTATGTGTTATTTGAAGATCCCATTCTACATTTAGTTCCCATTTGCTTTTAGAATAGCCTCCACTCTTCTGGGAAGATGTTCCACTAGACTTTGGAGTGTGTTTGTGGAGATTTGTGTAGCTTTTTCAGCTACAAGGGCATTAGTAAAATCAGCTACTGATGTAGGTGATGTGAGGAGGCCTGGGGTGCAGTCAACGTTCCAGTTCATCCCAAACGTGTTCAACAGGGTTGAGGTCAGGACTCTATAGGAGTTCATGCAAGATCCTCCAACCCATATAAACCATAACTTCAGGTCTCTTTCTTAAAAAATGTGTGGGAAAAGAAAACAAGTCCTGAATCAAGATTCTTCTTGTCATATTCAGTAAATAAACCACAGAAGCGCTCTGGTTTCAATAAACATCCGTCCAATTTGGACAAAAGCTCGCCGCCGTTTGACCATGAAGAGCAGAACGCTTTTCATTCATCCCGAATTCCGCAAATCATTCATCACCCTGTGCGGCTGCTGCCAACGCGCGGCTGCAACATAGAAATGGCAGAGAATGATGAACCGTCGTTATGTAAGCTGACGAAATGAAAAGACGCAAACTCTGAAAATGTCAAGGTAGATTAAATAAATGAAGGAGGACAGAGGGGTGTGTGTGTATGCGTGTGTGTGTGTGTGTGTGTGTGCATGTGGAGAATGGCCTCCAGCTTTTGAGAGCAAGAAGAAGGCGGAGGAGTGCAGGAGTCAGATGGACCCATGCTGGTGATTTTGGTTCTGGCCATCAGCCAGCTTAAAGTAGGATTTCGTATCACATCGTGTGAGCGCTTTTATAGGTTTATTTTATTTTAGGTGTGTGTGTGTGTGTGTGTGTGTGTGTGTGTGTGTGTGTGTGTGTGTTCTTGCTTTTTCCCTCCCTCTCTATTCACTTTGCTGTCTGCACCATTACCAATGTATTGAAAAGCAACACCAAAGCTGAAAAAATGAAAAGGTATTAAAAGCACATAAAAATCGAACGGCTCACTCGGCAGAGCCGTAAAGCGAGCGAATATAAATGAAAGTCAAAAAAAAAAAAAGGGAGAAGTTCACCAATCTTGATGGTTAACCTTGCAATAAAACTGCACCGTATTTACACACAAGCTCATATTCCATCTCCAATCCAAATGTGAACCGTTACTAGAAAATCTATTCATACGCCACACACATACACTATAAAGACTAAAGTATTGGGACATTTGAAGTTTCCAGCCACATGTGGTCCTTTACAAAGTTGGAGGCACATATTTGTATTGGCTTGGACGTCTTTGGATGCGATAGCTTGCAATTTTCCTAAACCAGTTCCCTTTTACCTATTCCACCTTTGCACAACACCAGCTCCATGACGATATGGTTTACATTGAACACCTTTAGGATGAATTGGAACAGGCCTCCTTACCTCACCTACATTAGAACCTGACTTTAGTACCACCCTTGTGGCAAATTTCCACAAAATCTAGTGGAACGTCTTCCCAGAAAAGTGGAGGGTATTCTAACAAATCCAGCCTCGTGAAGATATGCTTTACAAAGGTTGGCGTGCAAGATCTTGAGTGGCCTCCTACTGAGCTCTGACCTCAACCCTTTTGAACACCTTTGGGATGAATTGGAACCGCACCAAAATCAGTACCTGACTTTACTAACATCCTTGTTGCTAAATAAGCACAAATCTCCCATATTTAGTGGAACATTTTCCCAGAAGAATGGAGGTTACTCATTATATGATCTATGACATGATGCCGCTGTGGTTCACAGAAAACATGGCCAAGCCATTTTTTTTTGTTATTCCAACTACAGATGGCTTTGAGATCCCGCTGTCTTTTGGGAGAACTTCAAGGCAGGATTTGTTTTTTTTTTTAAAAAGTGGCCTCTATTTCCCACAGGACTACATGGAAGAACGTGAAGAGTGAAAGCACATTTAGAACAACCTAAAGACCTGCTTGTTCAAAAACAGGTGCAATTCAAAATGCACTCTATGAACAAAAGTATTGGGACACTTCTCATTCATATGTGGTTCTTTGACAAACTGCTACCACAAAGTGAGCGGCACACAACTATGTAGGATGTCTTTGAATGTGGTAGCATGACGATGCACCTGTGCACAAAGCGAGCGCCATGAAGATATGGTTTACCTGGGATCTTGCGTTGTCTGCTACAGAGCTTTAACCTCAAGCCTACTGAACACCTTTTTGGGAAGAATTGGAATGCGGACTGCACCCCAGGCCTCCTCACCTCACCCACATCAGTACCTGAAAGCCCTTATTGCTGAATGAGCACAAATCTCCCAAGCATACTCCAAAATCTAGTGGACCATCTTCTCAGAAGACTGGAGGTTATTATTTTAGCAAATGGGACCTAAATGTGGACTGGGATGTTCAGAAGGCACATCTTATAATAAGGTGTTGACAAACTTTTATCATATATTGTACTTCATTATGAGTTGATTAATGATTACTACCCAATGCTATAGTTCTAGATATCTATAATTCACGTAGAATCGAAAGTACATTCGAAAATAATTAGCAAAAAGATGAGTGGACAGACACGATCAATGACCCCAACCATACCTTTAGCTTGAAGTGTAATATATAAAATGCTAAACTGTCAGAAAACGGACTGGTGTATTTCCCTGGTGCCACTTAAACGCGCAAAAATAACCTGACACGGCGTTAAAAACGGCAGCGCTTTAGATCGCTATGGGTGAGTTAAAGTCCTCTTTATGAAAAGCATATGAAGAGAGTGCACAGAGAGCTGTAAAAAAAAAAAAGTGAGCAGTACAAATTGGACAGAGAAGCAGGCCAGCGCGCACTGCAAATGAAAGCTAATTGGGCATGTGCGAGCGTGAGCTTTGGCAACGTCCGTTCGATGGCAGCAGGAGACAGAAAGAAAGAAAGAGCTTATTAGAGGAGCACAATAAAAGCGAAACGTGGTCCGTGGACACGCAGCTGACGCAAGGAATAAGGAACGGCTGGAAAAGAGCTTGATGATCCTTGAGAACTCGCTAAATCAAGGCTTTTCGTTCTTCAGGAAACTTTTTGAGGTACGAAGGATAAGAGCTCTTCTTTTTCACTAAGCACACCGGCTTCATAGAACGACACACGCCATTGACTCTATCTTACTTGAAATGCGCTCCCGTGGTGCGGCGACCCGCACATGCAACACATTAACGTCGAAAAAAATACGTTCCTGGTAAATAATATTATACGAAAGCCCTGAAGGGTAACATTTCAAAATAAAATTGCGATTCAAATTTTCTTTCTGCTTCACATAATGTAATAAAATGTACGAAAAATGAATCTGACACCGTTCCCATTTCAGCCCAATTCCTGAATAAATATCATTTTTTAAAGCTTTAAATATTAGATAGCTATATACACATGTGGCCAAAAGTATTGGGACAATCCATTTTTGTCGTTTGTGGTTCTCCCCCAAAATGTTACCGCAAAATTAGACACACATAATTGTATAGGACGTCGACGGATGTGGGGGCATGACATTTTGTTGGAGACCCTGTGCACAAACCAACTCTATGAAGATGCTTTAAATGGGTCAGAGTGAAAGATCTTGGCTGGTCTGTTAGATCAGTACTAACAACCTTGTGGCTGAATGAGCACAAATCTCCACAGAACCTAGTGAAACATCATCCTAGAAGAGTGGATGTTATAATAATAGCAACTAGGGGACAACTACAGTATTTGACAAGTAGTGACCCAAACTTGTCCAGCATAAATCCAGCTCCATGAAGGTATGGTTTAAATGGATTGAGTGGAAGATCTTAAGTGGCCTGCTAAAGAGCTCTGACCTCAACCATATTAAACACCTTTGGGATGAAATAAAGCTCTGACTGCACCCAGGCCTCCTTGCACTTCATTATCATATGACTTTGTAGCTAAATGAGCATAAAGTACACTCCGATATCTAGTGGAACATCTTCCCAGAAGAGTGGAGACTATTCTAATGGCAAATAGGAACCAAAGGTGGATATTCATAGTAATCTTATGGTTAGATTTGTCTATAAAGTGAACATAAAGCTGGATAGAGAGAGCAAAAAAGTTCCTAGAACTGAGCTCAAACGGTTAATATATATATATAAAAGTCAACCATAGAATTAATCTATAGTGTAAGCTCTTCAGGCTATGTGGAAAAAAGGTAAGCCTGGATAAGTGTATGCGTGATTACTTACACAATGACGTACGACCCTGGTCTATATCTTCATCCTCTGGAGCAGGGGCCAGGCTGCTGCGCTCACTGCCTAAACTGGAGTGGCTCTCTGACAGGAAGCTGGCTCGGGACGGGCTGCTCAGGATGGACTGCAGGGGCATGAGAGCCACGCTACCGCTCGACTCCGACAGAGCTGATGAACGATGGCATTGTGGTTACAAAACAGATCGATTTTTCCTGAACAGTTCGATATGATTTGCTACAACACAAAGCACACGCTTCTACACACCGAGCTCCCAGAGTTACCTGAGTGTCGTCTTTTGATGCCCTCAGGGAGGAAGGTCTTTCTGTCACTGCCGGCATCACTGTGCTCCGAGTCGCTGCCGTCACTTTCGCTCGAATCAACTGTAGAGACAGAAAGAGACAGACAGAAGAGAATGATGAAGCGCAAAAAGAAATAACGCACAGCCATGATCCTGGCTGTACCCTGTTTATAATCATGTAAGACATAGAAGACATATATGTAATGCTATAAAGGTAATAATCTCCAACAGCCAATCATCTAAAAAGTAATTCAAGTGCATTTTACTGCATATACTGTAATGGCAAAAGTATTGGGACACCCAAAATATCTTTTGGATGCTCTAGCATTACATTTTCAGTTCACTTGAAGTACAAGACCCAAACTTGTTCCAGCATGGCGATGCCCCTTTGCTCAAATTGAGTTCTGCCCTTTACGCTACTGAACCCCTTTGGGATAAGATGACTGCACCCAAGGCCTCACATCACCTACATCAGTACTTGATTTTGCTAACACCCTTGCTGAATGAATCTAGTGAAACATTTTTTTCTGTGGAAGATATTCCCTGATCTTGATTCAATACAATACATAGAATTATGCCCATTTATAATATGTATTTGATGGTGAGAGGATTACAGTATATGCTTTGAACAGAGGAAACTATTTAAAGCTTAAGAAAACAGTTATAAACCTGCTCACACTTTTGGATTCTTTGTCTAAAAATACAGAAAGATATTAATGAAAATTGGTGAACAGCTTCAGGAGGTATATATGTGTATAGGTATAAGTGTTACTCTGCTTTGTAACCTTGTTAATAAAGTCTATCTGGATTCAATACCGCCAAAACTTCTGGGCAAAACACCTAACAGAAGAATGGAGTTTATTAAAAGAGGAAATGGGGACTAAATGTGGAATGGGATGTTTAAAAAGCGCGAATCTTACGCAAAGGTGCGCACTATATAGTCCGTATAGTGAATAGATCAGGATTGATTTCCACGTGTTGCATGTGAAACAAACGTGTGGTGTAGCGCTACTGGGAAAATCCACTCTTTCTGTGGGTTGTTAATTGGTATTAAAAAATACACTGAGAATCCCCTGATATTCACAAGTGTCGTTCGCTTAACATTTCCTCAAAAGCTAGGAAATGCCTGAGCAAGACTAGGCTGAATGAAGATGGCACCGAACACTTCAAATGATCCCAAATTAATTAATGGAAATGAACAGTGGAGGAAGGTGATGAAAAAAAAAAAAGAAAGAAAAAACGAAATGAATTAGTAGCAGCGCAGAAGAGAACGCGAGCGCACCGGAGGAGAGATTCAATGTTTAAAAAATGTTAATTTTCCCATTTGCTTGAAAGATTTCCTTTTAAATAATTGATGAAATCTAATAAATGTTTGCAGTGCGGGATTTTTTTTTTTTCTATTACCGTGCATGATAATGGAAGACATCATGAGCTGACAATTTGACGTACAAGAGCCAGGACCATGAGCAAGGGAAATACACAGAAACAATACAAAATGTGAGTGTGATTGCCTCTGTCAACCCTTAATTTTATTCTCACCAGGTCGCGCTGGCAGACGTAAGCAGAAGCAGCCGAGGGACGCCTGTGTCACGTGCGTTTGCGGCTGAGCCAAAAATTCAAATGTTCAATTTTTTTTTTTTATGTTGATGCATAAAGAAGGTGAGTCTGAGAGAGTACCAAAGCTCTGGCGCTCGAATTTTTCTGCACTTCATCTGCCATGGTTTCAATCAGAGCAGAGGAGATGGGAGACTCTCGCTGTGTATGTGTCTGACTGAGATTTACGCTTCCCCTGCCTCCCTTGCTTCACGACCACACTCTTGTTATATGCGCACACACTCTACACACACACACACACAGACACACTTATGCTCTGTGAGATACCACCTGCCTCTCCAATCTGGCTTGATGGATTCAGCCAAAGCAACAGTGAATTCTGGCTTACTGCTGACTCACTGTAACCCCTTTCGCAAACACACACACACACACACACACACACACACACACACACACACGAAGCTCATTTCTTTTTTTTTTTTTTAATAACCAAATCTAGCAGAACATGAGTAGATGGAACAAATCTGTAGAGCTGGAAATGAACTCTCTGGGAAAATAGAGACCTAGTGAGAGTCTCAACATGGAGCCACTGAAAGAGCAGTTTGTGCCATTTTTTTCCTTCCCTCATTTGGTCACCAGCAGGTTCTACTCAATCATAATACACTCGAAGGAAAGTGCTATTTGCCCTCTTTCACATATATGATCTTATTGAACTAGGAGACAAACTAGCCAATCGTGGTTCTATGATTGATAGGTGGTAAAAGAGTTAGACACCACTTCCACCTCTTTGTTCACTTGACTCCTGGCCACAAATGGTTGTGATATAAACTTATGGTAGGACTTTGATGGTGCCTGCTTATGTGCTCTACTCCCTTCTGAATTTTTCAAAACGAAATCCCAAATGCGTTACATGCTCTAATCGGATTGTTAGGTCTTTGTGAACTGACACACATATACTGACCAAGGACACATCTGGACACAAATAGAAGTTATAAATTACAAGACAAAACCTAACACAGGCCCAGGATCGCCGTAACTGGCAACTGAAAAAAGATAGTGATGTTTTTCAAATGCTCGAACCTCCGTTTTTGGTGTCTATTGGTAGCCTTCAATTCCAGTTCTTGGCTGAATTAAATGGAATGTAATGTGGTCTTGTTCTGTTCTAGCTTGTGCACCTCGAAATGTAATATATTGCACGTTCTGGGATGCTTTTCTGATCACCACGGTTGTAAAAAAGTGGATGATTTGAGATATCTTAGGCTTTCTGTCAGCTCAAAACTGTCTGACCGACCGTCCTTCATTGATGTCACTTGTCAAAGTACTGACATGCTATATTTATATATTTTTTTTTTGCACCACACTGTGCAAACTTGACATTTCTAAAACCAGGCTGTCAGACAACCTACATCCATTTCTTAGTCGTAATCAAAAATGAGCTCATTTTCTCTGAAGCTTGCGCAAATCGATAATTGAAAATGAGTTTGTGGTGAAGTTCTGGGTAAAAACCTCAGGGCAGCCATCAAATTTGTATGAAAATCCCACTTTACATTTATTTTCCGGTCGTTCTGGTAAATTAAGCCTTTAATTGGTACAGTTTATCCTTACAAACAACTGCATAGTCACATGGAATCGCATGATTTATGATCACTATAAGATAACAATTACCAAGAGCAATGTCATTGTCCTAATCACAGTTTTACCCTTAACAATAGCAACACACCAATGACTTTCCCAAAACAATCATACTAAACTTTATAACCTTAATACGATAAGACTGAAAAAATAGAATACAAAATCATAAAAAGTATTCATCAAGGGAATTGGAAATCAATGTGACAATGGACGGCGTATTCACCTCATTCCTTTATACCTATCTTTGCCTTTTGGTATTGCCTCCTTCAATCACATTACAGCCTTGACAGCAGAGGCCGGTGTGCCGAATGAAGAAAAACTCAATAGTGCCGGAGGCTATCTGATTACACTTTCCTCCAATTGAAATGCCACGTGTGTATCGGATTTACAGTTAAAGGTCGTCTACAAGCAAGATATGACTGTTTACGCTATATCAAAGACTAGGAGATAAAAAGTGTAGTGTCTTAGTTGAAGATAAATACAGAGATGAACTTAATAATGTCAGCGAACTCTTTAGTTCCTCGTCAGTCAGGGTTTACCGAACAGCAGGGTTTGTATGCAGTGCAAGAAATGAATCAGTGATTGGAATCCAACACTTCGTCTACATATCAGATTTTTATTTGTGTTTGTATATATATCGAATGACAGAAAAGAAACAGTAGTTTCTTTTCTTGTAAGTTTTAGCTTACAGGAAGGCTATAAAACTAAAATGACCACTGTTTACAGCTGTGCAGAGCAGAAAAGCATCTCAGAATGTACATGTCGAAAGTCGGATGGGCCACAACGACTAAAAACATGTCGGGCTTCACTCCTGTTAATCAAGAACGGAAAAGTGAGGGTACCATGGACACTGTGGAAGACACTCGAATCCTGCGCCATGTTTGTAGAAAGTAAGTCAGAATTTTGCATTAACGAGACGAATCCATGAACCAAACCTGCCTTTTCAGTCTGGTGGGGGTTGTACAATGGTGTGGGGAAACTTTTATTTTCATACATTGGGCCTCTTTAAACCATTAGGATGGTTTTTAATCACCTGCATTCCTTTATGGTCACAATTTATTCATCTTTTTGGCTACATCCTCCTGCATATCATTATCCTTTACATTAATGTTACCACTACTTCATACAATACCTAAAGAAAAGCACATGAGCCAATATAAATGCTATATAATTTGCCATTATTTCTTTATATTTTCTTTTCTGCTGGTTTTCTTGTATTGACTTCTCATAAGGAACCACACACCCTATGCCTTTAAGCTACAGCCCCCTGTATATTATATTGTCTTATCAAATAGATTTTTTTGGTTAAAACCTGATTTCTGTTTCATTTACTTCAATACCTATATAGAATAAAATGCTACCGTAATGCAATTTATTCATGCTGCACAAGCCACAAACAACAGTAGATTACTGCAGCAAACAATGCTGAATTCATTGAAATATTTTAGGAGTAGACAAATACATTAATGTCAGCTAACACAGCTTTCCAATGCAACTTGCACCCAAAAGTTCACATAGAAAACCTGTCAAAGGCATTTGCCAGACAAGCCGACAAAATAATTTCAGCAAAGCTTTTAGGTGAATGCAGTCGGCTTGATACCATTCAATCCCTTCACAAAAGCAATTGCGTTTCACACTGACATGCCACGGAAAGAATGCTTGAGAGATGCTGCTTTAATTAGCATTTACATGTAATCTCTTCCTGTCATGTCTCCAGATGCTGTTTGCAATCCAAAGACACCGTTTCAACCCCACACAATGTGGACCAGTTTGTTGGGGTCTTGTTATGCAAGATCTAGCAATAGGGAGGATTCTGGAGGATTGTAGGCACCATAAATCTATCATTTATCATACCTAGAAGGCATCCTTTGGCTGATTTTCTTATTACGCAGGTAGGGACTTGACAAACTTACCCTGTATTCCTGACGCAATCTTAATTTATATGCTTGCTTGGAATTCTTCGCTTAGACTGGGTCATTAAAGTTACAGTATGAAACCTAACTACAGCCACAGCATGTGATTAAATGCAATCTAAGGCTTCAGCAAAACACTCCCACACAACATCTAGTTACACTTCTTCTAAACCTTGATGAAATGCAACGCTGCTGTGCTGATGAAACACAAGAGAGTACTAAAAACTGTCTGGAACTCCAGCCTGGGAGCTGTCAAAGCTGACCATTTGGCCTAATCGCCATTAGAGCTACCCTCAGTGCACATAATAACAGTCGCACCTCCTCGCTGATTAAAACCACCAAAGCCAGATGGGAAAAAAAGATCCGCGCCTTATCTGTGTGCAGCCATATTTGTACGGGTCATCGACCTTCCTGTCTTATCAACAGCCTAATGAGCCCACATTACCCGATGCGAAGCCCATCAGGTTAGCGCATTACCATCACAGATATCTGGTACAGATGCCAAACGCAAGATGTTCATGCAATTCTGATGAGACCCATTTAAAACATTTACATAAATTTAACCTGATTAACCTACAAACATTAATTCAAATGGAAAAGGCCCGGGTCAGGCAAGAGAGAGGGTCGAGAGAGAGAACAAGAGCGGAAGAGGATGCTAAGAGCTCCTCGAAAAGAGACAGATTGCTTCCACAAACAATACCTGGTACACAAAGGGAGCAGTTTTTTGCCAACTGCTTGATGAACATGTTTTGAGGCGCGCTCTTGCTGAAATGATGAAAGGAGGCAAACTTTGTCAAATTCATTTACCAACACCCAACATTTATTGAATGTCAAAAAATATTTAAGCTATTCCTGTTACACAGTCTACTGTTACTGTAGACACTTTAGCTTTACTCAAAAAACAACTATAATATAAGAAAGAAATGCAAAAAAAGAACAATTAACTTAAAACTAGCTTATTCATTCATTGCTTTTCTTAATTTGCGTGAAAAGTCTTAAAACCAGAGCTAGTAAACAACCGAATTCCTCTTAATTCGAGAATTGAAATCATTATATATTCTGTCTTAAAATGAAACAAAGATTACTATTAAATTAAATATGAAATATTATATTTATGACGGAAAAACAAAGCAAAAACTTTACTGCTTCTCAATAAAAATGTATTGCAACGTAAAACCTTATTGAATGTATTTTAAACTGAAATCAAACTACAGAACAACATAGTAAAAAGCCATAAGCACTTTGTATAAAGAACAAAGTTTAAAAAAATAAAAAGCATACTGGATAATGTTTGGAAAGGGTGTGGTGACTTCATACTGCAGACTCTTATAATTTGCTATTAGGCTGTAAATAAATGTGTTGGTGACAATATAAAACAAGCATTTGAAATAAATAATACTGATGAACAAGTTCTAAGTGGATTATTGAACATTTTTTTTAAAATGAGCAACATTAAAACCAGTTATTACAGATAAAATATAATCTTAAAAGATGCAAGGGTTTAAATGATGTCATGAATTAAGCTCAATTTGTGGCTAATCTGCTCTTGCATAGTATTTTATTTTTTTTAAATAAGATTTTATCTTAAGAAGAGAAAAGAAGAAAGAGGAGAAGATTAAAAAGAGAAGATTTTAAAGATTGTAATGGCTAGAGAGATTGTCTTGAAGAAGTCTTGACTAGATAAGGAGTTTTTGCAGTATTTCATATGAACAGGTCCATCCCAATCAAACCCAACGTCATGAATGTAATGAAGCGGGGGGCGGGGGAGTCTTGCAGAAGGGGACATAGGGGAAGTACTTTGGTGGTGCTGGGATTTGAACTCACAACCTTTTGATTACAGTGCACATTATAACCAATTACCTTATTATATTTGCTATCAAGACTCAACATTTATGATCAAGTTCATGTATGAGTTTTTACTATACAAGTGCAAGAAAAGTGAATCAACACCTTCTGAGTAGGGTTGCAAAATTCTGGAAATTTTCCGGACTGAAAACTTTCCATGGGAATTAACAGAAATATATAAGAATTAAGAAAAATGAATGACAATTAACTGGGAGTTTACAAAACGGCTAACCTATAACATGGAACTTAAATGTAGTTGAAATAATAAAAAAAAAATCTTCAATTTCTACTCTGCACATTCATCCATCACATGCACACAGCACACTTACTGCAGGGCCACTGAGGCCACACCCCCTACTTGCACTGTGTATATGCACATCCTCCATTACATAACACAGATCATTTCTTCAATCCTGCACACAAAATAATGTCATAAAATGTCCATCTTGGCGAGTAAACATGTAAATCGCATAAATAATACATAGAATTACGTCTCAAACTTCTTTGTTGTGTTTGCATGCATGTCATCTTATGACCAAACAAAATGTTTATATTTATGTTTGTATATGATACAGTTTATATACATTTCTAATTCATTCTAATAAATGTACATAAATTCCTGTTAATTCCTGATCAATTTCCAACTTGGAATATTTCCAAAATTCCCCAAATAAAGTTTCCATAGCAACGTATTGTGCAAGTGAGGTGCAATCGTACCGAGTGCAATGGTATTAGGAGTTCTAAAAATGAAGAATTGCGCAGACCCAGTGTGTTAAACAGATACACTATATTGGCAAAAGTTTGCGGACACCTGGTCATAAGGATGTGCTTTTTGAGCATCGCATTCCACATTTAGTCCCAATTTGCTCTTATAATTCCTTCCACTCTTCTGGGAAGATGTTCCACTAGATTGTAAAGTGTGCTTGTGGACATTTGTGCTCTTCAGCCACAAGGGTTTTTAGTAAAGTCAGGTACTGATGTAGGTGAGGAGGCCTGGGGGGGGTGTTCCAATTCATCCCAAAGATGTTCAGTAGGGTTGAGATCAGAGCTCTATAGCAGGCCAAATAAAATCTTCCTCTCCAAAGCATGTAAAGCATATCTTCATGGAGCTCGCTTTGTGCACAGGGACATTGCCATATTTGAACGGGTTTGGGTTTCCAAGTTCAAGTCAACGCAATTTTTTTATTATACCGCATCAAGACGTCCTGTACAATTGTGTCCCTCCAGCTTTGTGATAACAGTTTAGAGAAGGTCAGGCGTCCCAATACTTGCAATATAGTGTATGTATGAAATGTACAACAGAGTCAGTTGGCAGTTGTAGTTTGCAGTGAGACTGTATTATGATTCTGAGGGTAAAAAACATTCTTCAGCCTGTTGGTTCTGGAATAAATACTCCAGTAGCACCTGCCTGATTGGAGTTTGTTGAACAAGTTGTGTGATGGGTTACTGGGATCATATGTGATTTTTTGGGCCTTCCTCAGACACCGTGTGTGGAAGATGACTTGCAAGGCTTGGAGTTTCTGGCTTTAGGGCTGGGTAAGTACCTGCCAAGTACCTGGCAATACCAGCAAGGCTGGGAGTACGTGACTTTACTAACACCCTTGTGGCTGAATGAGCACAAATCTCCTCAAGCACACTTCAAAATTGTATCTTCCCAGAAGAGTGAAGGTTATTATAACAGGAAATGGGGACTAAATGTGGAATGGGATGTTCAAAAAGTAGATACAAATCTTATGTTCAGGTGTCCACAAACTTTTGTCTATACTATTGCATATAAATGTCATTTTTTTAATGCGTATTCATTTAGATACTATTACACTAAAAACTGTAAAAGCACAGTGTAAAGCTCTTCTTGAAACTCTTATTTACTATGAAATCATAAAAAAAAAAAACGATATAATGCCTCAATGGTTTAACACCATGCCGCTCGCTGGGTTGTCTAAAATCGCACCATCATTGTTTTGATGTACGTTGTTTCGTGCACTGAATATTGACTTCAAGACATTTTCCCAGCCCGAAGCATCTTCAGACACCTCAATGAATTCAAAACTCGTTGCGCAACAAAACAAAACATGCAAACAAGCAAAATGTTGCCTTCGGGGGTTTGATAAGAAACCCAGAGACTCTCTGTTTTTTCCAATCAGAAACGTGTTGTTTGAAAAGTGAGCTGAATCAATCATCCTAACAGCCGGTAAATAGAAAATGAAATAGAAACAAGACTTTTTCAAATGGATGCAGGCTAACGTTCATTCTTCATCACGCGTACATGCAACTATTAAACAAAGCATATACTGTTAACTCGCGAATTTATTCTGGGCCATCAATGCTCCAGACTTCAGTTCCCGTTAATAATCCCCGTGTTGAATTAAGCTCCTCGTGACCAACAAACGCTACTCAAAAAAAACCCATCTGAGCTGAGTTTACCCACACTGTATGAGCAAAAGTATTGGGACACCATATGTGATTCGTCCACAAACTGTTACCACAAAGTTGGAATAAGATGTTGTTTGGATGTGCTATTTTACATTTTTCCCTTCACGTGAACTACGAGACCCAAACCTGTTCCAGCTTGATGATGCCACTGTTGTTCACCTAGCAATCTCCATTAAGATATCCATTACATAGGCTGGAGTGGAAGATCTTGAGTGGCCTGCTATGAAGCTCTGACCTCTATCCTTTTGAACACCTCTGAAGTTACTAACTTACTTTGACTTTACCTTGACTTTAATAACACCATTTTAGCTGAATGAGCACAAATCTCCACAAGCACACTACAAAATCTACAAAAATGTCATCTTCTGAGAAGATTATTATAACAGGAAATGGGGACTAAATGTTGGATGGAATGTTCAAAAAGTAGATAAAAACCTTACCCTAACCCTAACCCTAGTTGTCCACAAACTTTTGTTCATTTAGTGTAGTTATCACAGCTATACTATACGTAGCTTACATAACAACATGATGCTCATATGCTACATGTTAAGCCCTGTGAAAAACATGGGAGTGTGAAAAATAACACATGTGCCTTCGAACAGAACAACCAGCATATGTGTGTGGGCATGTATGAGGATACACGAGGATGAGCCGTATTCATATTCATATCACCTGCAGTCATTTTTAGCATTAAAGCTTGGCAAAAGCCTGTGGGTTTTGGTTAGAGGTCGAAAATAAATATACACCGTAACTAATTATGCTCAAGCAGTATTAGCATTAAGGAGAATTCAAAAATTGTTTCACAGTTTTCTAAACAGTACATCTGTTCACGCAAGGTGTCCACCTGTGCAAGAAAAAAGAATGTTATATATGTCATATACACAATGTGAAGTACTAAGAACTCTTTTATACACTATATCGACTAAAGTATTGGGACACCTGACTTTTCCAGCTATATGTGGTTCTTCCCCAAACTGTTACCACAAACTACGAAAGTTTAAGAAGTCTTTGGATGTAGTAGCATTAAACTTTTCCTTCACTTGAACTATAAGAACCAAACCTGTTCCAACAGTCAGTTTCATTGAAAACTTGGTTTACATTTGTAAACCCTGTTGAACAACTTTGGGATGAATTGGAATGCTGACAGCACCCCAGGACTTACTTACTTTATTAACACCCATTTTTAGCATTAAAACTTAGCAAAAGCCTGATAGTTAAAGGGCTAAAATTTAGTCACATTCTATTCTAGCACAATTCTTTGTGAATAGAAATGTTTTCTACTTAAAAACTTTATTACCTGACTCCATTTTGCTGCTACCATAGCTAAAAAAATTGTTTCTCAATCAACAACGAAAAGATACTAAAATGACTTGGATCTGTAACAGTCATTAAATCTGTGTTGTTCAGATTTATAATGCAGTATGAACTGAATAGAATAAAAAAAATGATCTGTTCCAACTAAACACGACCACAGCTGCACTCAGAATGCAATTAAAATCAATTTCAATCTGATCTCACGCCACTTCAGAAGCCACGTTATATGGGGTTAGAAATGCAGCAGGCCTCCCAACGTACATTTAAAAACCAAAACCTTTTCTAATGGATTACGTTATAATGCTTGTGGTCTATGGTGGACCAAAGTTGTTACAATATTGAAATCCACATTGTATTACCGCTCTGCTACAAATAAGGGATAATACAGGAAAATGTTTAGCAGATGCTGCACTAATGAGCTTGATTTCCATATGTCCGTACACACTTTCTGTCGTTTGGACTACAGCACATAAGTGAATGTGTTCGAATTTAATCAGGATGCAATCGAGATTCAAGACTCTTGCGAGTGCACCGGTGTTTAAGAATAGAATAGAATAGAATAGAATAGAATAGAATAGAATAGACAATAGTAGAATAGAATAGAATAAAATAGACAATAGTAGAATAGAATAGCTAATAATAAAATAATAAATAATAACACTATTAGAATAGAATAGCATACTATAAAATAGAATAGAAGTGTAAGAAATTAAAGAATAGAATTAAATAAAATTGTAAAGAACAGAATAAAATAGTTTAATATTAAATAGAATAGAATAGAATAGAATAATGTAATATAGAATATAATAGAACTGAACAGAATAGAACAGTGTAAGATATAACTTAGAACGTAATGTAGAATAGTAAAGAATAGAATAGAATAGAATAGTGTAATATAGAATAGAATAGAATAGAACACAATAAAATTGTGTAATATAGAATAGAATAGTGTATGTTAGAATAGAATAGAATAGAATAGAATAGAATAGAATAGAATAGAAAAGTGTAAGAAAATATAGAATAGAATTAAATAGAATAGAAGTGTTCGAAAATATAGAATAGAATTAAATAAAATAGTAAAGAATGGAATAGAACACAATAGAATAATGTATTATAGAATAGAATAGTGTAAGTCAGTATAGAATATAATAGAATAGAATAGTGTAATATTGAATAAAATAGATTAGAATAGAATAATGTAAGTTATAAAATAGAATAGAATAGAATAGATATTAAATAAAACAACTCCACCTTTCCTGTGGGCCCATGTGTATGTGATTGGGACACTCCTAGCCACTGGCTGCTCCTCTCTCATTATCACAGGCCTCCTGTCCATGAATGAGTCCTTCTCTGGGTGAATGAACTTGGGCAGGGCCTTGAAGAACCAGGCACCAGAACGCTTCCAAACCTGGGGGTAGAGAGAGGGAGAGAGAAAGAAAACCATGTTTGAAGAACATACAGTGAACTGTGATATTTCAGGGGAAAACGTGTATGTAATCATCGCTGGATGTGGCTGTAACACTGGAAGGAACTTGAGTAATTGTGAATGAGGTTCAAGAGTACTGAGAACAGCAGGTATCTGACACAACATTGTTTCTTAGAGCTGTGGTTCTGTCTTTTTTTTTAGTTACACTGGCAGAAAACACAATCCATTACTATTATAATAATATAACATGTCTAGATTTGTAAACCACATCTATTTCAAGAAGGACTTTCTTCCAATTAAAGTGATGCCTGGCTCTGAAAACCCCTGTCTTAAAGAGATAGGGCTGTTAGGTTTAAGCTTTTCCTTTGTGTGTAGTGGCTTTGGATTCGTTTCTAAGCCAGACAACTGGTCCAGACATTCGTTCTGCCCTGGTCTGAACACAGGGACCAGACCCAGCCATAGTGGGTCTGGACCCAATTCACTTTCTTCCAAAAAGCCCATCGAGTCACCTTAATGTGTAACAGCCAGTGTCAGACGATGATGGATGTATAGCCAGGGCTTCTAATCAAAGCAGAAAGATGCTTCACAAATCGTTCTCACAGAACCAAAATGGACAATACCGTAAATTCCGATGATGGCCATCAAAACGTGTCGGGTTCTTTTGTAAATTGCAAGTACATATGATGAAAGGTTTGTGTTTTAAAAAAAATAGCTCCATGGTTCACTCTCAGGTCTGGCAGATGGCTATATAGTGACAGACAGCAGGTGCTAAAATGTCAGGGTTGATAGCAGCTGCTGCCATCGGCTTGGCAGGGACCATTACCCAGCTGGAAAGACTCAGCAACCGTCTCCATCACCCGAACCTCCGACCTGCTGTGAACCAGCCATGCTGATGCAAATGTACGGCGCCTCAACGTCTCGTCTCCCCACGCCGCCGCCACCAAAAAAAAAAAACACTTTTGGGTACTTCAATGGGAACTCCATGCAAAGATCACCAGCTGTTATCACTTGCCCTATCAATCCAGGAATGAGATAAGTATTTAAAGCGCATTTTAAAAATGTAGTTACCAAGAGCTGGGAAATGCTAGTCGTAAAGGAGATGTAAAAAGAAACATCTGCCCTTGGATTCTGGGCATAACGCTCGTCAGCAATACATAATATGTGTGGCATGAAAATCTATAAAAATAACTATACCCATATTATCTCTATCATACATTGTGTGGAATATCCATTTTTTACAAATTTGGTGAGCAGAAAAGCTCACCAAAACCTTAAGCATGTTGCTACACTCCTGGCAGGGGTTTCTTTCACACTAAGCAGTGTTTTCCACAGCACACTGTTTACAAGCAATCCTATGGGACGCAGATTATTTTCAACTTTACAGAACAGTAGCAAATGGTGGCAATAGCTTTTCATGGTGAGATCAATCAGGCTGCAGCTCAAAAGAGAAAACAAGAAGTAAAGAACTTTGGAGGAAAAAAGGGTTTTTGCTAGTGAGATGCTCAAATGTTCAACTGTACATATTTCAAAGTCAACATTTTATAGTAAGGCATTAATCAAATCTGTTTTGGGACCTTTGTTGGAGTCATACAGCGGCCTAAATCCCTTGGCCTTGTCGTTATCCAAAAATGCTTAAACAAGCTCCTTCGTCTTGGCCACAGTTACTATGTTAAATGCTAACTGCAGTATATTAATAACAACAATATTCTGGCGAGTTTTCCTGTACAAGCTCCTTGTTTAATAGCTTTGTGGTAGCATTATCATGGTAGCTAGCATTGTTAGGGAGCTGGGGCTGAATGAGACCATGCTAGCATGATAAAAAAAAAAAGAGTGCCAATAATTCTGAACTTGACTGTATAACCCCTACCCTTCTCATTGTAATGAATACACTTTCACTTTTCGCCCCTGTCAAATCGAGGATGTGCCGAATGACTAGCAAATCTCTGCAAAGCATTTGCTCTCTTGACATTTTAATTAGCGGCGTGATAATATCGCTAATTTGAAATACGGGCAGAGGCAGCGTTTCGTGAAATTAGTTTCTGAGGATTGTGCATGTGCAACCGCCAGTGACCGGAAGCTCCAGTTGAGCTTTGCAGTCCAGGACCAGTGAGCCAGAACTCTATTAGTGCCGCCCAGTTCTTGGATAAAAGGAGAAACCCGTCCTATAGGAGGACTGTGAATATTCCGGATGTGCTAATAGAAGGGCAAAAGAGACGAACTAGCATTGAACTAGCATAAAAACCATTGTGAAAATATCGTAAGCGAGGGTAAAAGCATTTAAAGGGGAACAAAATGTAGATTATACATTCATGGAATTTGTTTGAAAGTGGATTCTCTGCTGTGTAAAATGTTCCGGCTAGAAACTGCTGATCTAATGGGATTTTTTTACACACAAGTGTCTAAAATTTAAACAGAGTGGTGCGCAAAACAGACAACATCCAATGACTTCAATGTGGAGACTGGACAGACTTCTTATAGCTGACAGGAAGGTTATAGTTAGATCAAATAACCACTCTGTACAACCATGCTGAGCAGAAAGGCATTCCAGAATCACATCATGATGAATATGGATTATTATTGTCATTCGAATTTCATTAGCCTTCATTTAATATGGAGCTGCAGATGTGCTTTTTTTTTTATTTAAAGTAACCGTTACACCGGACACTATCTAAAATAAAACAAACAAATATGCACTGTCATGGTTTCTAGCTACACACAATATAAATTTTAATACTTATGTTATAATGTGCAACATATGTCCATCATCTAAACAGCACAAGTAAAAACGCAGTGGTTAAGACCCTGGGTTACTAATCGGAAGGTTGGGGATTCAAGCCCCATTATTGCCAAGCTGCCACTTTTGGGCCCTTAAGCAAGGCCCTTAAAACCCTGTGCTTTAAAAGGAAAGGGCTGCATCATTATTGATCATGTGTTTTGATGAGCTTCCGAACATCACTAAGATATGCAAAGAAAGAATTTCACCGTGCTGGAATGTATATGTGACAAGTAAAAAGCCCCTTTACCCTTTTTACTTTAGTGAGACAGCAAAATACATTCGGGCATGTTAAAACCGAGCCTTAGTGAAAGTTCCAATTGCCACGAAGCACAGAATTCATTATTATATTTGATTAATGAAGTCATGCAGTCATATAAAATGTTCATATCAGTAAAATAGGGCCACTACCCCCAAGCACAACCCCCACCCAAAAAAAAAAAAAAAAAAGAAGAGTCTCTCAACTTGATAGCACAGCAGAGAAGTGTTCCACGAAAACTATCAAATACAAGATAATTTGTTCAGGCCTTCAGGCAAGATATAGCCTCTGAAGACCAATATCCACCCTGATCTAAGAATTGTGTGTAGAGGCACAGGTCTAGGATAAAAGTGGATAAAGCAAAAAATATCATGCACCCAGTATATGGATT
Organism: Silurus glanis; assembly: GCA_014706435.1. NCBI lineage: Eukaryota > Metazoa > Chordata > Actinopteri > Siluriformes > Siluridae > Silurus > Silurus glanis. Next base: position 3,030,753 of record JAAIIK010000078.1, read on the forward strand.
TTTTTTGACAGTTTTTTACCCTGTTTAATAGATCTTTTACCCTGAGAATATAGGAATTTGCATGATTTAAGCGCCTTTGCAACACGACGTGATGATTACGGCTCGTTTTCGCTCATTGGGCACCACCGCCTGCCAGACAGCATTAACGCCTTTGGGATTTGTTTTCAAAAGCACATCTTGGCCCTGCATGAAAGGGTTGGGACTATTTATTTTTCATAAGCGTGCCTCTGAGTTAAAAAAAAACACATAGCTGATTGTCCTGGCTTGTTTAAGCACGACTGGCTTTGGGTTTTAAGAGCCAATGACTCATTAGAGATATCTAGTAATTTGCAAACCATGGGCCTGAATCTAAGAAAACACTTCCATCAGCTCTGATTTATTTTTTATTTTTTTGAAATAAGGTTGAGGGGAAAAAACTCTAGCTGCGATGCCTGCGAAACGAGTTTTGGGAAAACTCAAAAATAGTCTATTTCACAGCAGGCTCAGGAGAGATATTTCTGACTAGATGTTATGCTGTTTGCTCGTGCAGACCCCTGCGAAACTCTGATAAGCTTTACGGTGGCCTGAAGGCTCTGTACGACCGGGCCACCATCATGCTGGAGCTTCATGTGCAATCCGGATGGTCCTCACTATCAACCTCCAAACATGGAATCCCTGTGCCCAGCCACTTATTCAGGTCTTATCTCCTGGATAATCAGAAAAGCAAATGCAATTCCAATTTAGTGTCTCTTACATTCCTGAAATTGTTGGAGATGTACAGATGCACTTAGTGAGGAAAGAGAGAGAGAGAAAAAAAGGAGTAAGCAATGTGATAAAATTTATGCAGCGCTTGCATTTCAAATAGGACACATCGCATATTTTTGGTTTGCGTCCTAGAGGCACTTATAAGTGAGGCTAACATTTTTCATTTTCCACTGATTGTGGAAGGGAAAGAATAAAAAGCCAAAGACGGCAGAGGCAGAAATAAAAACGAATGAATAGACGTTATAGCTTAGATTTGATTACGTATTCCGTAGCCGGCCTCATAATGCGAAGTCTGATTTCCAATGCATAAGTATTAGCACTCCCTGCTCTGGACAGTAGCTGTTAGTAAGAGATTATTAATCAAAATGAGGCCAAACGTACAACGATGGAATACAAATCCGTTCCGTTATCTGATTCAAAGCAATAGAGTTTTTCAACATATGTGATTCTTTAGCATTAAACTTTGCCTTTACAGACCCAAAACTGTTCCAGCATGACAATAAACAAATCCAGGTCTATGAAAATATGCTTTACATGGGTTCAACTGGAAGATCTTCAGTGGCCTTCTGTAGAGCTCTGACCTCAACCCGTTTCAATACCATTGGGATGAATTGGAACACTGACTGCACCCCAGGCCTCACCGCCTTACAGGGCTTTACTTAATGCCCTGTAATTAGCACAAATCTTCACAAGCCCATGCTTATTATCCAATGCATACCAATGCCTTGTTACTGAGAAAAAAGGGCCAGATTGGTATGAGCTGCTAGAAGATACACTATATTTCCAAAAGAGAAGTATTGGGTCACCTGGTCATAAGTGCAGTATGTGATTTTTGAGCTTTGCATTCCACATTTAGTCCTAATTTATAATTTTAGTCCTCCTATAATTATAATTTTAGTCCTCCTATAATTCCCTCCACTTTCCTGGGAAGCTGTTCTACCAAATTTTGGAGTGTGCTTATGGATATTTGGGTTCATCAGCCACAAGGGTGTTACGAAAGGCAGGCAGTGATGTAGGTGACGAGACCTGGGGTGCAGTCAGCGTTCCAATTCATTCCAAAGGTGTATTCCAGTGGGTATGAGATCAGAGCTCTATAGCAGACCATTCAAGATCTTCCTCTCCAAAGCGTGTAAACCAGATCTTCAAGGAGCTCACTTTGTGCACAGGGGCATTGCCATGCTGGAACAGGTTTGGGTTTCCAAGTTCAAGTAAATGCAAAATTTTATTAAGGCGCATCTAAAGACGTCCTGTACAATTGTGTCCCTCCAGCTTTGTGGTAACAGTTTGGAAAAGAACCACATATAGCAGGAAAGGTCAGGTGACCCAATACTTGGATATACAATTGGAAATATAGTGTAGATGTAAAAGATCCCGATTTTCAACAGTAAATCAATGAAAGAGTATGAAATAAAAATACAAATCTTTCAGAAGGAAAACAAAGAAAAATATCTGGTAAGAACTGTTCATACCATGCATGTGATAACACTCTCTCATATTGTTCAAATGTCTGGGATATGAAGTAGGGTGGCTACACGAAAAAAGAAACAAATCCATGCTTGTATAAATCAGCCCAAAACATCTGGCAAGGCCAAAGACAAAGCACAAAACAAAATGCCATATTAGTAAAAGAACATCCACACCAATGGTAAAGCATGGTGGGGCAGCATCATGTTGTGGGGTGGTTCCTGTTCAGCTAGGGATTAAAGTCAAGTCAAGTCAAGAAGCTTTTATTGTCATTTTAACCATATATAGCTGACGCTTTAAAATGACGCATTGAAATGAAACAACGTTCCTCCTGAACCCTGGTGCTACATACAACAACAATTGACACTAAACCTACAGGTTTCTCTCAGATATCTGAGAATGAAGAAAGAAACTGTTATCTTGCAGTTTAATAATGAGCCAATATCCAAAAAAGAAATGGCTTTAGATGAGAATTATGGTTCAGGAATGGTTCAGATAAAAAAAATCCTTTAACAACTTGCAAATAGATCCTCTCACAATCTGATAGGATCTGGAGCCATTGTGATTATATTATTAAATATTAATGTCATTGCTGTGGTATAAGAAAAATAATGCACACCAGGATATGGGTATAAAAAAGTATTCGGCTTTAGAGCTTAGACAATAATTCCTCTGGTGTCAGGTCTATAACTGCCCTATAAAACAGCCGTTTTATAACTTACTTTAAAATGTTATAAATGGCTATCATATTACACAGGGTATATACAAAAAGTGTTCATAAATGTATCACACTGCCAAACATAACCGTCTAAATATAAGAAATAAATGCATGATTTAAGAAGATACAGACTATAAACGTCAAATTATCCCGAGGCTTTCTGAGGTTTGGCCAGCTCCAGTCACGTCCCACCTCGTGAAGATTATGGACCTATGGGTGATCATGGAGAAGTAGATGCCGAACTCGCAAACATCCCGAACCATCTACTGACGTACGAGTGCCAATTGGATCCCACTACATGTGTGGCATTGGACCTCCTGAAGTGTTTAAAGGCTCTGGCATGGAGAAGCTGATGCTGGATCTATGATGATCACAAATGTTGAGCTCAGTAGCTCCTACTTTTATACCAAAGACTGTAGAAAGAACATTTACTTATAATCTTATACTCCAGTACTCATGTTAGTTCTCACTCTCCAGTGTTCTGTATTGTTGAAAGATTTATGATCAAACTCTTGATGTCACCCAAATGAGGATGGGTTCCCCTTTTGAGTCTGGTTCCTCTCAAGGTTTCTTCCTCATAACATCTAAGGGAGTTTTTCCTTGCCACTGTTGCCACGGCTTGCTCATCAGGGACAAACGCACACCATTCACCTTGACTGTTGATTTCTGTAAAGCTGCTTTGAGACAATGTCTGTTGTGAAAAGCGCTATACAAATAAACTTGACTTGACTTGACTTGACATGTCCTGAAACCCCTCAAGTTACAAGTTATTAAGCCCCTCATTAAGAAACCTAATTTGGATCCAAACACACTATCAAATTACAGACCCATTTCAAATCTCCTATTTATGTCTAATACATCTATCTTGCATATATTTAAATTGATTATTTAGGAAATTATTCTTTGATTTATTGGATGGTTTTGTTTGGTTTGTTGTTTTGATTGTGTATTTTGTGGGAGGTTTGGTTTATTGTGATTTGAAGGTTTTGTATTTCTTGAATTGTGCGTTATCCAATTTTGGGCTAAACAATTGTTGCCCAAGAAAAACAACAAATTAATAATTAACAAATTTCTTTAGTATTTTGTTGTCGTTGATTGGTGTGTATATAGTAATTTATTTTTTCTTATTATTGTATTGATTATTGTGACAGTTATGTGTGTGTATTTGGTGCAAGGTCGTGTCATTAGTCCCTAATAGAGCTCCTTGATGTGTCATTGTGTGTCCAGGTATTGTGTCCACATCTTACAATATCTCAGGTAACCCAATTGCCAAACATGTAGGATTCAAGATGCCAAATGAAATAAGTTTCATTTGGCATCTTGAATCCTACATGTTTGGCAATTGGTTTACCTGAGATATTGTAAGATGTGGGTTTTAAGGGGAAATGGTTTTATTACTAATGTTGAGCTCAATATTTTAAAAATTGATGTATAAAAAGTTGTGATTTTAGTGGTAATTTTGTCTTTGCTTGTCACTTTGCATTTAATTGGAAGCTTGCCAATATAGAGGTAAGGTGGTATTTTGGGCCCAACCGTAGTAATCATTAGGAACAGGTTGAGCCCTGGCCACACTTACAAAACACTAAATGGTTTGGCTCCCATGTATCTATCCATCACGCTCCTTGAGATCTCAAAACTCCGGACTTCTAGTAGTTCCTAGAATAGTCCACTAAAGGTGGTAGAACATTCTCACATTTAGCTCCTAAACTTTGGAATAGTCTTCCTGACAGTGTTCGGAGTTTAGACACACTCTCCCTGTTTAAGTGCAGATTAACCTGTTAGCCTTTGGCACAGATTTTGGGACTCACAGCTGGAAATGCCCTACCTAAATTTAAATGTTAACAATTCCTGATAAAAGTGGGCTACATACACAATTTAAATATCTTTAAAAAAGAAGACACTTTGAGCTTTCCTGTCCATTATTCAAAGTTGATATTGCTCAAAAAGATAAGAAGTTATAGATGATGAAGTGCCATGGATGTACATTTCCTGCATTGAACATTATTTTATTTCATATATAAATAAATGAAATCAGTCCTGGAGCAATCCAGAAAAGTACTGGGTTAAAAGCCACATGAGACGAGTTTATATTTTACATTTTATGAAGATATTCATGACAAATGAGACTCCTACAAACATTTATCTGAGACTATGTCTGATCCTTTTCTCCCTCCCTCTGTTTGAGAGCCACCTGCTAAACTCAGGCAGCCATTCATACTCCATTCATACAGTCTGCATATTAATGAATGGCTGACTATTAAAGGCTTTTGTTTTACATGTTTGGCTATTGATTTGGCATTCATATTGATGGCCAGGTAGCCAGACAAGCTATTGCTTTACAGTCATGCCCATTCATATTGTTGTGCGGCCATTCCAATCTTAACAATTCACACACACACACACACACACACACACACACACACACACAC
>JAAIIK010000078.1:3039272-3053379 GCA_014706435.1 Silurus glanis
ATATATATATATATATATATATATATATATATATATATATATATATATATATATATATAGGAACAGTGCACAAAAACTCTTTTTACATTCTGAAAATAATTGAGCTGCATCCTTGTACAGTAGACAGAACCTCAGTGAAGATGCCTTTGCCTTTTAAATAAATTCTCGGAGCAGGTTGTTTAAAGCATATTGGAGAACTTGCCATATTTTCTCCACACACTTTGGCTCTCACTTGCTTCCATCTCTTCAAGGAATCCCAGACAGCCTCCATAATGTTAAGTTTAGGACTCTGTAGAGGCTATACCATCTGTCGCAGAATGACTTGATCTTTTCTTTTCCTTCCCACAGAAGATTGTTGTTGGGAAATGACTGCTTCAAAAGTTTGTTTTGAGGCACCAAGGCTAAATACAAATAAGTTTAAATTTAAGACAAAAATGACCTTTTGCACAGCTAGGCACCTAGGAATGTTACTTGATTTGAGAGTCTCGATGACTACTTACTGTACATTGTTGGATGGTCCTTATCTTAATCCAAACGTTAAATCTTTATAAAGTCTTAATTTACAACAAAGTCCCATTGAAATGATCAATACCTTTTTTTCACCTTCACTGATTTAAGATGTTGCTCCATTGACTCTCTAGTGCAGTATGTGGCTGTGTGATCACCAACCAATTTAGCTCAGTTGCACCTAGAGGTCAAAGATGTGAACTGCTAATAGAAGTACTATCAGAGGTCTACTGGGGCACAAACCTTGATGCCCCATGCTTGGGGGAAAAAGCAGCAAATGGGACAGAGTTAATCACTCAGGCTGGGGTCAGCTAGCACTGGAGCACAGAGGGTTAAGGGCCTTGAGCAAGGGCCCAAAAGTGGCAGCTTAGCAATGCTGGTGCTTGAACCCCAGACCATTCAATCAGTAACCCATAGCCTTAACCACTAAGCTAAGATATAACCACAAATTTGGAGGCACACTATTGTATAGGATATATTCGATGGAGTATAATAAAATTTTCCCCTCTCTAAAACTTGTTCCAGCATGGTAATGTCCTTGTGCCCAAAGCAAGCTCCATGAAGATATGCTTTACATGGGTTGGAGTGGAAGATCTCTTGCAATAGAACTCTGAACTCGGAAATTGCAATAGTGACTGCACCCAAGGCCTCCTCACCTGACCAACATCACACTTGACTTTTACTAACGGCTTTGTGGCTAAAGGAGTACAAATCTCTACAAGCACATTCCAAAATCTAGTGGAACATCTTCCTAAAAGAGTGGAGCTCATTATAGGGGACTTAATATGGAATGGAATGTTCAAAAAGAACATACATGTCTTATGGTCAGGTCACAAACATTTGTCTATATAATGTATATGTAGAACCATTTATATTGCAAAGTCTGTGATTGGAAGAATATTATGAAGTAGAAACTGCCTGAAATGTGCTGGTAGACTGTATGCTGGAGATTGTATGTTGAATATTGATTGCAGAATCCCTCTAAAGATTCACTAGTAGCCTCTAGCATAAGTCAAGTGTGACAGCCTCAACAATTTTTTTTTACCATATTGTTATTCATTTCATCTTCCCTGACCCAAATCTATGGTCATAAGACCCCAGTGACTTGCTGTATAGCGTGGCCTCTGTGTCCTCAATCTCTGAGCAATGCCTGCATCAGTCTTTACAACAGAACTGAACGTATGAGAGAGCACGCATGTGGTTAATTGGAGTGCTATTATGAGAACGCCTTCGCGTTGTGCTGAATGCTAAAGGCTACGTTAATGCAAACGGCAAGCAACGCTATACCTCTTGGCGAAAGGGAGCTCGGTTTTGAAAATGTGCCTGTGGTTTCTGTGTTTCATTTATCGAACCTCTTCAGGAGCGAGACTCGATAAAAACCAAAGGCACCAATGTGAAATTAGCATGCTAACAGTGAGACTCAATTTGGGCAATGTTCTTTACGTACTAAAGGTTTTTTATTCCTCTGGAGTTCAGAACTTAACAGGGATGAGTCATGAATCTTTCTTTTTATTGAATCTGAGCAGGACGATCTGAATAAAACTGTGGGTGGCATTTACACAAATGGTGGTGTGATTGGTTTAGATGAACAAAGTGGCCTATCTATCCATCCATCCATCCATCCAACTCTTTTTTTTATTGTATTTATGCACAGCAGCTTTATTTGCCGTGGCTTATTTATTCTGCAGAAAGTGATAATGCAATTTTATATGTCCATTGAATATTAATGGTTTTTACTACTTTGTGACATGATACTGTCATTTTATTTGTTAATTAAAGATACCTTTTTTGAAAGATTGCTTTACTACTTATTTGATCTTTTTTTCATTCTGGCATGTTAACGAGGCTGTTGTGTTAATCTTGGTTAATGCGAGGGTCAACCGATACTGATACTGATAACTAGGTTGGATACTTGCCAAAACCAAATAATTAACTTATAGTTTTTAAAATAGATACTGGATAAAAAAAGAAAAAATAAATAAATAAAATATAATAACACCATGTAAAACAGTATTGAACTTTATTACAAAAAAAATTACTGAATCATGAAAATGATTCATAAATTAATTAATAAATATAATCATATAATTAATAAATTATATATAATAAATATAATATACTATATAATATAAGAAACTCGCCGTGCAGCATTCTGTCTCAGTTGTAAAAACAAAAAGCACGTGGCATCAGTGATTCACCTCTAGAGGCCGCTCTCGTAACGACAATGGACTGGAACCCGGAAAAACTATCAGTATGAAATTTTGCTGATAGCCGATAGTTCCAGCAACTAACTAATGGTGCAAATTAATCTGCAAAACAAATTAATTGGTTGACATCTAGTTAATGCATTGTTTGGGTGTACAATTTATTTCAGGAAATAAAACCTCACAAATCAACTGTTTTTTTTTGGCTTCTCACTAACATGTGTCTTGGTGTTGAGGACTAGTGCATCTTTGAGCCTATGTACAATATGAGTCAAAAACTCATAAGGAATCTATACATGTATTAAGGTGCTCTTTCTTTCTCTTTCGCGCTCTCTCTCTCTCTTTCGCTCTCTCGCTCTCTCTTTCGCGCTCTCTCTCGCGCTCTCTCTCTCTCTCTCTCTCTCTCTCACATACACACGCGCACACGCGCACACGGCAGTCCTTCGGTTGAGAGGGTCCGAGGTGCGCTTTGGGAGAAGCGTAGCTGACCCGAGATGCGCGGGGAGGAGAAGCGCAGCCGGGACGGGATCGTGGAGTCCGAATGGAACGGATAAATTGTGTCCTGTGTGAACACCGAAACATGAAAACACTGTGTGGTCTAACATATTAATAATTTACATTTCACATTTCAATAAAGACCAGAGATGTCTCCCTTCAGTTGGACTGCTACGAACAACATAAACATATAAAGAATAAATAAAAAAAATTAAAAACTAAATCTAAAGACTAGCAAAAATTTTATGAGAACATTCGTTCAAATGATAATTAACAAGCACCTGTTTCTCCAATGTCATATGCCAAGTGAAAACTCTGCCTATTGTTTCAAAATCAAGACAGGTTTGAAACAGTGACTCATCAACGATACTGTCATGTGACAAACAACTGATGACCACCTAAGAGGCATCACATGGACACTGTAATTAACACTAATAGATCTTGACTATGTAGATGACTTGGCATTGGTCTCTGACACCCACCTGCACAAGGCAAAAAAAAAAATCATCTTGCCTTAGCACCTTTGCACAACATCAGAGGTGTTGATACTGAACATCTCAAGTCTGACACCAATACAAATAGCAGACTTGCCTACAACTGAAGGGTCCACCTGGGCAGCACTATTACAGTCAGATACAGATATTGCAGCAAAACCAAAAAATTACCTTTAAATTGTTGAAATAATCTCTAGAATTTACCCCAGTATAGTTTTGGTATATAAGTCAGTGTTACACCCTCACATTTAAGCAAACATTTTAGTTGATCTTCAAGGGACAATACTATAGAAATTAAACTTGTATATAGTTTAGAGTAGTCAATGTGCAGCTTGTATAGCAGTACAGATTTACTGTCCTCTGAAAAGAACTCAACATACAGCCATTATTGTCAAAAGAGCTGGCCACAAATGTGACTACACCCTCAGTGATAACAGCTATATGTCATGTAACCATGCAAAGCTGCATGTCCTATTCATCATGTTCATGTTTTTGTCTGCTTGACAGGACCATACAAAGTTGTGTATCTTGTATTAGAGCAGTTAAAATTTGGTGCTTTGAGTACAACTCAGCGAGGCAAAGACTCGCTGAGGATTTGAGAATTAGCATTGCTGCTTTTCACAAAGATGGCCGAGGCTGTAAGAAGAACACTCTGAAACTGTTACAGTACAGTCAGAGTCATACAGAGGTTTTCCAAGACGGGTTCCACTCGGAACAGGCCTCGCAAGGGTCTATCAAGACGTTGAGTCCTTCAAGTGTGCGTCAGGTGCGGAAGCTGCTTTAAAAAACAGATGCATGATTGCAGCTGGTGAGTGCACCCAAAACACACCAGACCTGAAACCTATTGAGCACCCAAGGGGCATCCTCAAGTGGAAGGTGGAGAAGCTCCATGTGTCTTACATCCAGCAGCTCTTTGATGTCATTATTGAGGAGTGGAAAAGGGTCTCAGCAACAACCTGTGCAGCTCTGGTGAATTCCATGCCCAGGAGCATTAAGGCAATGCTGGATAACAATGGTGCTCACACAGAATATTAACACTTTGGAAACATTTTTTAAAGGTTAATTTGGGGTGTACTCACTTTTGTTGCCAGCTATTTTGACAATAATGGCTGTATGTTGAGTTCTTTTCAGAGGACAGATAATATGTACTGCTTTACAAGCTGCACATTGACTACTCCAAAAATATATCCAAGTATAATTTCTATAGTATTGTCCCTTGAGAACCCTAATGAGTGAGCCAGTGGTGAGCGTGGAGAGGAAAAACTCCCTGAAATGCCACGAGGAAGAAACCTTGAGAGGAACCAGACCTAAGAAGGAACCCCTCCTCATCTGGGTGGCACCGAATGTCTATTCATTACAGTTCATCATTGTTGAGGTGTGCAGTGATAGGTGATTCAATGGTCCTGAGCCATTGTAGTGACCCAAGGCACCTACACACGGCACCACAGAAATACCCTTCAGATCGTCTGTCCCAACACCAACTTTAACCAGCAACCACTCTTCCAGGACAACCAAGAGTGCATGGATGCTACTACCATGCGAGCGCAAGGGTGATAGATTGGGTATATCATCAAAGGGCAAAATCCCATGACCTGCCCTTTGCTGAAAACCAGAAAAAAAGACTCAAGAGATGTACCTAGTTGCAAACAGTGGAGTGGAAAACCAAAGCCTTGAAGCAAACCTAGTGAATCAAACTGAAGCTGGTTCAGAAATGGAATAGACGTCCTATGTTGCTGCTCTACATGCAGGTACATGTAAAGTGCCAAGTTTAGTCGGTGAACAGAACATCATGTTGGCGAGTTTATTATACTAAATGATCCAAAAAAAAGTAAACATGATGATTCCAAAATCCATTGGAAAGCTGTGGTGTTCATGAAGTTGAACACCATCTGGGTTCTACCAGGTTTAACTCGAAATACACAGACCAGGCATAACATTATGGTGTTATAACATAATGGGCGTGAAGTAAATAATGCTGATTATCTTTTCATCATGGCACCTGTTAGTGGGTGGGGTCTTATAGGCAGCAAGTGGACATTTTGTCCTGATACATTGATGTACATGGGGAGCGAAGGCTGGCCCTTGTGGTCTAATTCAGCAGACAAAGTACTGTAGCTCATAAAGTAATGCCTGATTGATGTACTAAAAAACTTCACAATTTGACTCCATAAAACAGTGTGAGAGTTCGCCACAATTTGACGGTTTTATATTCCTCAGACTCAGAAATCAAACACGTTGTACATTTGGTTCATTGAAACGTTCACGGAGAAACAATCGGCTCGATAAACTGAATAGAACGTCCTTTGTTTAATAATTATATTTTACCAACAATACATTAAGTTTTCAATTGAACTTCCATCGAGGTGTTAAAAAATGAGTTTCTATGCTACTCCTCAATGCCAAAAAAAGCAAATGCAAGTAATACCACTGCTGTGGCCTTATATATATTTATGGAGACACAAATCCTATCACTCGGCAAACTTGTATTTCATTACACCCGTAAGCAAATAATTCGCTGACCTTTTCAAAGCATGGCAGTCGCAGAAAGCGAGCTCAAAGCCTGCTCGATTCCTCAGCAAGCAAGGAATTCATGGACGAAACCTTGAAGCGTGTAAAAATGGAACTTTACAAAAAAATCTGAACTCTGTATCTATAGGAAGCCTCGGCAGGGCGAGGAAGACCTCTAAAGAGAATCTCTTCATTATAGCCTCAAAAGACAACCGGAGGAAATTTGACAAAATAAGACATCCCTGCTCAGAGCAAGAGCAGCAGGGGGATCGTAATCTCTTCTCAAATCCAGGCAAGAACAGTCATTTTGACAAGAAGCTTCCATTATATGTCTATCTGTGTTAAGATTTGTCAGTACCATGTCAGTCATATTGTGGCACACTTCTTAATACAGCTTCTAAAGTGACTCAAAAGGGATTAATATAATTGAAATTATATTAATATCGTATAATTTTTCTAGTACATAATATTCTTATAAATGAAAAATATATAAAAAAAAAATGTTTGCAAGTAAAATATTCATCGTTGTACAACCGAAAGCGTGCTACATTTCCTTGTTTCCTTGTATTCACAGACATCCAGTAGTTATTCAAGTAAATATGTTTTTTCATATTTGCTGCACAAGCATCCTAGTTTGCATTCAAGTCACACTTTTCATACACTGTACATTACTGAAATGTTTTCAGCATTGTTGTTTGGAAACGATCAATGGGATATGATCCTTATGTATAGAATATTATATATAGGACACAAGGATAGGATTTACATTTATCTGAATCATATGAGGGACTGAAACTCTTTTTTTTTCATGCCAGAAAACTTTAAACAGCTTTAACTTGGACTGGTGCAAAGAACTGACACTGGAGATGCTTTCCGTTAATGCTTTTTATGTGCAGTGTTTGTCAAGTTTGTAATGAGATTTTCGTTGGGAGTGACGAGGATGGACAGGATTAAAAATTTGTTTATTAGAGGGACAGCGCATGTGGGACGTTTTGGAGACAAGGTGAGGGAGGCGAGATTGAGATGGTTTGGACATGTGCAGAGGAGGGACATGGGGTATATCGGTGGGAGAATGCTGAGGATGGAGCCACCAGGAAGGAGGAAAAGAGGAAGGCCAAGGAGGAGGTTTATGGATGTGGTGAAGGAAGACATGCAGGTAGTTGGTTTGAAAGAGGCAGATGTAGAGGACAGAGTAGTATGGAGACGGATGATCCGCTGTGGCGCCCCCTAATAGGAGCAGCCGAAAGTAGAAGAAGAAGTTTGTCATGTTGGTGTCCATCTGTATAACATATAAACCTGGGTCTTGCAGATGTCACAGTTCCAAAAATGAATCACCAGCTTGTGGCCAATCAGAATCGAGCTTCTAATTCTATGCATTTAGTTTTGAGCAATATTGTGGCTAATGACACAGAGGCAGCCTCGTTGCATTGAAATGATTGTAGTTCTACAGTTGTTACAGTGGGGGCATAATCGAGGTCCTGTTTGTGAATGGAGGGTGGAGCTGGAGGAAATGAGGTAAGCATCACACACCTCTGCATGGTTTTGTTAAAATGTTTTCTAAGCCCTTGATCACCACCCTGCTGCCACAACAATGGCAGCTTACATACACTATATTGCCAAAGGTTTGGACACCTGGTCAAAAGTATGGTATGTGCTTTTTAAGCATCACATTTAGTCCTGAATTGCTCCTATAATTTTCTCCACTCTTCCAGGAAGATGTTCCACTTGATTTTGAGGAGCGCTTGAGATGATTTGTCATGATAAAGTCAGGTATTGATGTTGGTGAGGTGAGGAGACGTGGGGCGCAATCAGCATTCCAATTTATCCTAAAGGTGTTTAGTAGGGTTAAGGGCAGGGCTCTATAGCAGAATATTTTCCACTCCAAACCATATCTTCATAGAGCTGGCTTAGTGCACAGGAGCATTGTCATGCTGGAACAGGTTCTGGGTCTTCTAGTTCATGTGAGGGGATAATTTCAAGCTACTGCATCTTTCCTGTACAATTTCTGCTTTGAGATAACAGTCTGGGGAAAAAAACACAAATGACTGGGAAAGTCAGGTGTCACAATACTTTTGCCTGTATATTGTAATGTATTCTAACATTGTAGAAAAGTGTGTTTTGCTATTAAAAATGTGTATTTTTGTTCTTGTGACCAAATTATTTAGTTTATTCGAAAACCAACAATTACATTTTGCCTTATACCAAATCAACCGCCCTGCGATTTTGCACACAGCATATAAATCATATTCCTTCATATGCTTGGGCAAGTTTTACACACTGAACCATGCTTTTGTGAAAGACTGTGTGTTAGAGCCCCACAGCAGTAACACTCTGCACTCAGCTTGTCTAATGAAAGAGCTGGACTTGTGTCACACTGTGGCTCATCAAAATCCACCTGTTATATCTAACCTAGATCCGTCGTGATGCACACAAAATCACTAATCTGCTGATTTGTATGATAAGTGATGAATTTGGGTTTAAAGCCCTACCCTGTGCACCAAAAAAAAAAAAGCAAAAGAAATCAAAAATCACCAAACATGGTATGCACATCCAGCTTAAAAAAGGTTAGTTTGCTTTGCATAGTGTTATCAGCATTGCTTCGGTGGTATGATGTAAACAGGGTGTAGATAAATAGCCTAGTTTTAGCTGCGTTTTTATTTATTTGTCTAAAACTCAACCCAAAAAAAAAAGCTTGCAATTCCAATATTTGAACATCTGTACTCTCATTTTTTCTATTAAGGGGCCAAGCACCAAAGGTGTGCAGGCACCACATTGTTATTTTACCATTAGGGTCCCTGGTGGTCTAGTGGTTAGGATGCGGTGCTCTCACCGCTGCGGCCCGGGTTCGATCCCCGGTCAGGGAACCGACCCCAGCCACTCTCAGTGCCGGTCCCAAGCCCGGATAAATGGGGAGGGTTGCGTTAGGAAGGGCATCCGGCGTAAAAACATGTGCCAAATCAAACATGCGGAGGATCCGCTGTGGCGACCCCTAACGGGAGAAGCCGAAAGAAAGTTATAATTATTATTGTTATTTTTATTATTATTTATTTCTCATTTTTCTGGATAGTTTGATTTTGACAGCCCATAGAACCATATGTGAAATTTAGCATACTGATTGCTGAGGGCCTATGGACCAATTCTGACCAAAATTGGGCCAAATGCTGTCAACACTTTGGAAATATATTTAGAGTCATCAATTTTAGACAGAAATACATGACACTAAAATTGAAAAGCCTTTTGAATTCCCTGGCATGAGCTGAGTTTCGCACCCCATAATGTCAGCCTAATTAGATTTTGGACTTTTTTACAAAAATTTTGAGTGCTCTGGATGCTTTGAAATAACAGAGCAACCATTAAACAGGAACTCAATAACGACTTGGTTAGGCTCCATTTTGGATCATAAAATGAGGCGATGCAACAGACACGAAACACAAAGATCAAAACATACACATCATGAGTGAAGCTCAAAATCATTCGATCATTTTTTTTGCTTTCCTGCCATTGCTTAGCCGACAACTGTAGCACATCTGTGGCACTCACATAGTCTGGATGCTCTGCCCCGGAAAATTCTCCTAGAAACGTTAATTTGACCAGGATTCCTAGAAAAACACAATGGCTGCATATCATCATGAGAAAGGTGGATGCTCCTCAAAAAATATCTGGACGTCCAGGTCAAACGAAAGGAATCTCCTTGGCCTAATCAATTCACGCTGACTTGACTGGTTTTAAATTTCCTTTCAAATTCCTCTCAGGACGTGCACTTAAAATGCATGCGCTCTCAATGACCGCAATCAACATGAATCATGGCGTGTCATTTCACACGGGTTTCACGCGCTCCTCTTCGATTTCTAACGGACGTGGAGTGCTCGAGTATTGGCATGTGTCTATTCAGGTTCTGTCACAATGGATGTATTGAACACTTTTCATGTGTTTTCCATACCCATCCTCATTAACCATCCCCACTAACCTCAGTAACCTTTGCAAATTGCAGTGAAACAGTTTCCCCCTGTTGGATCTGGACAACCGATTGTGGCCTTACCTCTCTCTGTTCACTGCAGATCTTACAGAGCCATTGAGCTCTCTTCTGGCTGCATGCGGTCTCGATTCCACACTTGGTACACACTTTCTGAAAATGAAAAAAAAAGAAACCATAAAATGAACCATTTTTATCAACACTCCTGAATACAAACCATGTGAAATGCCTGATGAAAGCTGAATGGCTGACATCTTTCTTGACCAAATTGTAGCTCGATTGGACTAATTTGAATCACACGCCGTCCCTTATCAATCAGGAGTATTGACTGGTTTCGCTCCACCCCACAAGGTTTGATTGGCAATGGACATTCGGTGCAACCCAAATGAGGATGGGTTTCCCCTTGAGTCTGGTTCATCTTAAGGTTTCTTCCTCACGCCATCTCAGGGAGTTTTTCCTTGCCACAGTCGCCACCGGCTCAATCATCAGGGACAAACTTACACTTATAAACAACATATTCATTTTTATCACCACGTTATCTGTGTAAAGCTGCTTTGAGACAATGTTCATTGTTGAAAGCGCTATACAAATAAAAATGTATTGAATTGAATTGAATTGGCATGTGCTGGATATAAAGGCTAGTGGCTACTTTGACCACAATTCTTAAGAATTTGTCATTTCTGTATGTTTTTTTTTGGCGATTAAGCAAAATCTTAACAATAGCATGAGGTCGGTCTGTGCCTCAGTACACTGCTTTTTTTTTTGTGGAGGCTACAAATTCTGGAATTTCTCTATTCAGATGTTACCTGTACAAAGCATAACAATAAATCCAACAAATGCATTGTCTAAGAGCTGCACAGAGACATGTCTACCTTCCTGCACTTAAATCCAAATTGAAACGCTGTTCCATTTCTAAACTGTGATGAAGTAATTCATGGGATCGATAAACCTTATGTCACATGCTTTTTCAAAGGGTTTTAATCAAACAGGCTGGAAAATATCCAACAAACAAACAATGAAGTGGTCAAACATGCCCAGGCCTATAATTTCCCATTGATTATTGAACCATATATATAATAATATATATCTTCCAATGCTGGCAAAAATCACACACACAC
The DNA here is from genome assembly GCA_014706435.1 of Silurus glanis. Taxonomy (NCBI): domain Eukaryota; kingdom Metazoa; phylum Chordata; class Actinopteri; order Siluriformes; family Siluridae; genus Silurus; species Silurus glanis. The sequence goes on from JAAIIK010000078.1 coordinate 3,050,572, forward strand.
TATCCTTACTAAAAGAAAATTAATTACCAGAGGATATTGAAATGGCTTCTAGTGGATCGGAGTCCAAGAATAAATTGAAATTGCCGAACGATTTCAAACGTAATCGTAAATGGGGTTTAAAAAAAAGAACAAACCTTTAATCAAGCTTTCCATATTGAAAGACAAAAGCATAAGGTAATTACTATTCTTTCTTCCAGGAGTCCTGTGTAGTTATGCTGCACTGAGAGAGGGAAACGGATTGAAAGAAAGAGAGCTGGAGAGGGAGAGAAAGAGAGAGAGAAAGGCCACTCAGAAAGCTCTTCAATTTTCCACAAAGCTCTCCAAAAAAGGAATCCTAACAGAGAGCGTGAATGCCTCTCATAATTTCTTTAGGCTCTGAATGACAAGCGATGGCAGACCCACATTTCAGCTGTGTTTACAAAAGGTCAGGTTTAAAGTACAGCTGAAATCACAGCTTTTCCTACCTGTCTCTTTGTATCATAGATACCACTAAAATAGTGTATTTTAAAACATAAAAAAAAAAATAGGAACCAATTTAGAGGTCTTATAATCTCATAATTCATCACTTCCGGGAAAAAATTTCCATTTTTTATGGTGCGTTACTGTACTAGTCTAATTCAATATTGAAATTTATGCAAGTATCCAGTCGGCTAATAATGTGGCAGCGGCCTAGGGCGCAACCGGGTGGCGGGGGGGCGCCAGTGAGCGCTCCCTACCCTGCCACTGCCCTCGCCCATTTCACTTATTTACCTGTTCTTCTGCTGAGGTTTAATATACAGTATATGTTGACATACTTAAATTCAGGCAATATTGCAATGATGAATAAAAATTGTTTATTCTTTTTTTTTTTTTGGAAGGTTGCGAGCGATTTGTATGGTGCGGGGGGGTGGGGGTATAGGGGAAGGCATTGGGCGTTGACAATATGAATCTCGCCTAGGGTGCCAATAAAGGCTATGGTTGGAAAAATGTGATTTCAGTGACTCTCAGTAGCAGGAAAGATTCAAACACAACAAAAACTATAGGTGGTGTGAAAACCTAAAAACATTTGATGCTGAGTTCTTTTGGGTGTTTTTTGGGGTTCTTTGTTTGTAAGAGATCATCAGTTGCAAGTGTTGTGGTAATTTATATACATATATATATATATATTAAAAAGACAGCAATTATTCTGACTTTCTAGATGCAGAGTACAAATACATATAAGGGGGCTTTAAACACATCTATTTACTAAGGCAGGCCAAATGTGTGGTCAGGTTTTGTCTTTAAGTACTTCAACAACAAATGAGAGTGTGTGTTATGCTGAATCATTCCTGCCATCTGCCCCCACTGACCCCAAAGCGAATTAATAAATCACCGAAACAAATCCCGAATCTTAACATCTTGAGCAGAGAATAGGGTTTGGTTCGTAATTTGGACGCATACTGCCCCCTGTTGGTGGAACTACACACTCGCGTCAGACAAACATAAACTAAAACAGACGAGTGGGGTTTTATTTTTTAGCTCTCGGCTGCCATCTTATGGACATTCAGTGCTACTGCATTACAAAGATATGAAAAAAGGTCCAGAAAAGAGCACTGTTTTCTTTATACTCTGTTACTATATATATTTTTAATTATGCCTCGTTATGTACAAAATTCGGGAAGGTTTGGTCAGAATCTACAATATTCCTGTATCATATGATGCTTTGTGTAGTGTCTGTTCTACAATTCTAAATTAGTTACTAAATATATCTCTAAATATATTAAATATACTTTGCCCACATACGTACACTTCATATATTTTTTGTGATTTATGTCTGAATTCCCACAAGCTTTAGAATCGAATTGAAAAAATTGCTGAAACCCAGCAAGCGAAACAAACTTTTGAACATCATTAAACAAAATATATATTTTGAACCAAATATAGTCACTAGTGCTGCACTGTTTATTACATTTTGTTATGATCAATAACAAAGATCTGGATTTATTGCCAATACATTTTCTGGGCGCCGTCTATAACCGATTTGATTTCGATTATTTATTACATTGTTATTTTTGCAATTTTACTAGCTTGCATTATATTTGTATTATTTTAATTGCTGTACTTTAATTCTCATTTAATTGAATTCTCATGCAAAAAAAAGTTATTAGTTTCTCTACCTCGATGTTGCACCTGCTATTATTTGTTGCCTTTTAATTAAAAGATGCTATTATTTTCTTATTCAAATACATTTATACTACTTTTTGTTTATTGCTGTTGAAACTATATGGATTAAAGTATCGGGACCCCTGACTTTTTCAGCCCTATGTGGTTCTTTCCCAAACAACAAAATTGGAGGCACGCAATTGATACAAGATGTCTTTGGATGCGTTAGCATGAACATTTCTCTTCATTTAAGCTAGGAGACCCAAACCTGTTACAGTATGACGATGCTGATATGCTTTACATGGGATGGAGTGGAAGATCTTGAGTGGCCTGCTATAGAGTTCAGACCTCAACCCTACTAAACACCTTTGGGTAGAATTGGAACCCTGACTGCACACCAGGCCTCCTGACATCACCTACATCATTACCTGACTTTACTAATACCGATGTGTCTGAATGACCACAACTCTCCTCAAGCACACTCCAAAATCTAGTGGAACATCTTCCAGGATGAGTGAAGTTTAATTTAAGAGCAAAAAGGGACTAAATGTGAGGTAGGATACTTGAAGAGGAACATACTGTACCAATCTTATGACCAGGTGTCAAAATTTTGTCCATACAGTGTATTTCTTTGATGATGATAATAATAATAATAATAATAATAATAATAATAATAATAATAATAAT
>JAAIIK010000078.1:3053389-3070495 GCA_014706435.1 Silurus glanis
ATAATAATAATAATAATAATAATAATAATAATAATAATAATAATAATAATAATAATTTTATAAAGAATAATAAAATATGTTTGTGGAATAGGTTGGAATATCTCTGGAACATTATAATCTAGTCTATAAACCTATATTAGATAAGAGTTTATTAGTACATGGTAAGTAAATAAGAAATGATCCATGTCTGCTGACAGGCTTTAGGAAAAGCTTCATGGTTCAAATTTCCACCTTCTAAACACAAAGTGGCACACACTCACAGACTTCCGTTTCGTCCCAGAACCCTTCACATCATTCTGTGGCAAATCATTAAACAAACCAGCCAGAATTTCCGTTTCCCATTCTGCTCTTATCTCAACCCAGCCATTAGGGAGGCACAAGCCAGTGCACTCTTAGTGCCGGTCCCAAGCCCGGGTAAATGGGGAGGGTTGCGTTAGGAAGGGCATCCAGCGTAAAACATGTGCCAAATCAAATATGCGGATCACAAATGAGAATTTCATACCGGATCGGTCGAGGCCCGGGTTAACAACGACCGCCACAGGTATCGTTAGCCGACAGGGTACCGGTGGAAATTGGGCTACTGTTGGCCGAAGGAGGAGGAGGAGAGGAGGAAGACGTCTACAGAGACGGCAGGAAAAGGAGCAGTGTAGGAGAGTGGAGGTTCGGGTTGGTACTTTAAATGTTGGTACTATGACGGGTAAAGGGAGAGAGATAGCTGATATGATGGAGAGGAGAAAGGTAGATATGTTGTGTGTTCAGGAGACCAAGTGGAAAGGGAGTAAGGCCAGGAGCATTGGAGGTGGGTTCAAACTGTTCTATCATGGTGTGGATGGAAAGAGAAATGGTGTAGGGGTGATTCTGAAGGAAGAGTACAGTAAGAGTGTAGTGGAGGTGAAGAGAGTTTCTGATAGGGTGATGTACGTGAAGCTGGAAGTTGAAGGGATGATGATAAATGTCATCAGTGCCTATGCTCCACAAGTTGGCTGTGAGATGGAGGAGAAGGAAAGATTCTGGAGTGAATTAGATGAAGTGGTAGATGGTGTACCTAGGAAAGAACGATTGGTGATTGGGGCAGACTTTAATGGGCATGTTGGTGAAGGGAACAGAGGTGATGAGGAGGTGATGGGTAGGTATGGCCTTAAGGAGAGGAATGTGGAAGGGCAGATGGTGGTAGATTTTGCTAAAAGGATGGAAATGGCAGTGGTGAACACTTATTTTAAGAAGAAGGAGGATCATAGGGTGACGTATAAGAGTGGAGGAAGGTGCACACAGGTGGACTATGTTCTATGCAGGAGATGCAACCTGAAGGAGATTGGAGACTGTAAGGTGTTGGCAGGGGACAGTGTAGCTAGACAGCATCGGATGGTGGTCTGTAGGATGGTTTTGGAGGCGAAGAAGAAGAGGAGGAGAGTGAGGACTGAAAGAAGAATAAGATGATGGAAACTGAAGGAGGAAGACTGTAGTGTGAGGTTCAGGGAAGAGGTCAGACAGAGGCTCGGTGGTGGTGAGGAGGTGTTGGGTGATTGGGAAACTACTGCAGGAGTGATGAGGGAGGCAGCTAGAAAAGTACTTGGTGTGACATCTGGAAATAGAAAGGAAGACAAGGAGACGTGGTGGTGGAATGAGGAAGTGCAGGAGAGCATAAGGAGAAAGAGGTTGGCAAAACAGAAGTGGGATAGACAGAGTAATGAGAAAAGTAGGCAGGAGTACAAGGAGATGCGGCAGCAGGTAAAGAGGGATGTGGCGAAAGCCAAGGAGAAGGCATATGAGGAGCTGTATGAGAGGTTGGACACTAAGGAAGGAGAAAAGGATTTATACCGATTGGCCAGGCAGAGGGACCGAGCTGGGAAGGATGTGTTGCAAGTTAGAGCAATAAAGGATGGAGAGGGAAATGTGTTGACTAGTGAGGAGAGTGTGTTGAGAAGGTGGAGGGAATATTTTGAGCAGCTGATGAATGAGGAAAATCAGAGAGAGAGAAGGTTGGATGATGTGGAGTTGGTAAAGCAGGATGTAGATAGGATTAGTAAGGAGGAAGTGAGAGCAGCGATTAAGAGGATGAAGAGTGGAAAGTCGGTTGGACCAGATGACATACCTGTAGAAGCATGGAGATGTTTAGGAGAGCTGGCAGTGGAGTTTTTAACCAGATTGTTTAACAAGATTCTGGAAGGTGGGAGGATGCCTGAGGAATGGAGAAGGAGTGTGCTGGTACCGATCTTTAAGCATAAGGGAGATGTGCAGACCTGCAGTAACTACAGGGGAATTAAGTTGATCAGTCACACCATGAAGTTATGGGAAAGAGTAGTGGAGGCCAGGCTGAGAGAAGAGGTGACCATCTGTGAGCAACAGTATGGTTTCATGCCGAGGAAGAGCACCACAGATGCCTTATTTGCTTTGAGGATGTTGATGGAGAAGTATAGAGAAGGACAGAAGGAATTGCATTGTGTATTTGTGGATTTAGAGAAAGCGTACGACAGAGTGCCGAGAGAGGAGTTGTGGTACTGTATGAGGAAGTCAGGTGTGTCAGAGAAGTATGTGAGGGTGGTGCAGGACATGTATGAGGACAGTGTGACAGCAGTGAAGTGTGCAGTAGGAACCACAGAGTGGTTCAGGGTGAGGGTTGGACTACATCAAGGATCGGCCCTGAGCCCTTTCCTGTTTGCAGTGGTGATGGACAGGTTGACGGACGAGGTCAGACAGGAGTCTCCATGGACTATGATGTTTGCGGATGATATTGTGATTTGTGGTGAGAGTAGTGAGCAGGTTGAGAAGAGCCTGGAGAGGTGGAGATGTGCGCTGGAGAGAAGGGGAATGAAAGTCAGTAGGAGTAAGACAGAGTACATGTGTGTAAATGAGAGGGAGGGCAGTGGAGTGGTGCGGTTGCAGGGAGAAGAGGTGGAGAAGGTGGAGGAGTTCAGGTACCTGGGGTCAACAGTGCAAAGTAATGGAGAGTGTGTTAGGGAAGTAAAGAAAAGAGTGCAGGCAGGGTGGAGTGGGTGGAGAAGAGTGACAGGAGTGATTTGTGATAGTAGGGTATCTGCAAGAATGAAAGGGAAAGTTTATAGGACTGTGGTGAGACCTGCGATGTTGTATGGATTAGAGACAGTGGCATTGAGTAAAAGGCAGGAGGTGGAGCTGGAGGTAGCAGAGCTGAAGATGTTAAGGTTTTCGTTGGGAGTGACGGGGATGGACAGGATTAGAAATGAGTTTATTAGAGGGACAGCACATGTAGGATGTTTTGCTGACAAGGTGAGGGAGGCGAGATTGAGATGGTTTGGACATGTGCAGAGGAGGGACATGAATTATATTGGTAGAAGAATGCTGAGGATGGAGCCACCAGGTAGGAGGAAAAGAGGAAGACCAAGGAGGAGGTTCATGGATGTGGTGAGGGAAGACATGCAGGTAGTTGGTGTGAAAGAGGCAGATGTAGAGGACAGGGTGGTATGGAGACGGATGATCCGCTGTGGCGACCCCTAATGGGAGCAGCCGAAAGAAGAAGAAGATTCTGCTCTTATCTCAAAACCCAGGGGTCGTGCGAAAATATTGTGAACTGAGATAGTGAACAAGCTTGCAGCATAGGGAAACAATGGTTGTGTTGTACCTTGCGGCAGTCAAAGCAGAGGACTGAAGGAGTTCCCAGCAGGCCCAGAGCCTCTCCACATAGCAGGCACTGAGACAGGCCGTTCCCCACTGCTGACCTCCTCATGTTCTCCAAACGATCCATTAAACGCCTGCGAAGCACAATTCATGTAGTTTTGATGTGTAGAACAAGCACAGACGCTGATAAGATAGACGCATGGACTATATACTGGCATTGATATTCCGGGATCCATCGTAAAACTCTGCCTGCACAAATTAAAGGTCATAACCTTTACCAACAGTAGTACCGCTGATGTAGATACAAAGATGGTCCACGTCAAAACACTGCAGCTATACAAGCAGAGTGAGAGAGTATCAGATGAAGGTACAATATTCCCAGATAAGATACGATTCCTACCCGATTCTGTGTTGCTCGATCAGGTCGAGTTGTTCGGCTCTGTGGATGACGCTCATGATGATGTCCAGCTCCCTCTTGTTTAGCACCTGTGTTTTTCTCTGCCTCTCCGTCTGGTACGTGTGCACCGACCAGCCCGTGTGTAGTCTGTTAAATAAGTAGTCAAAAATATACGTTCTAATTGTAATAATTGATTGCTATTTTTTGACCATGTTTAATATTGTTATAATGAGCAATCCAATGGACTCAAAGCTCCAGAATGCAATGTAGCCAACTACATGATGGCAAGTGGTGTTCACAGATAGATGTAGACAGATATGAAAAAAGAGCAACGTGTCTAGACTTCAGTGGTGCCATCTTGACATGAACCTCAGATGATGACTGACACCTGCATTAATGTGTAACGCATAGTTAAAAGTGTTAGTGATTAGTGATGATACGTTTGTGACTTTTTGCTTTCTGAGAACTGCATGATCACTGTTATAGATTTAACTAATTAACCTTAACTAATACACCAGTGTCGGTGCCTTCAGTGGTGTCCTGCCTGAATCAATCCACCTCTCGATATCGTCATTATGGCACCATGACTAAAGAAACCATCAATATTATAAAGAAATGCAGTATAACTGAGACCTATATACCAGACAGGTGTCTCATACAGCAAGAATGAATGCCATTACTTAAGCAAGAAACCCAATTAACACATTTCAACAAGTCTCCATTCACTGTAGCCACAGCTGTACCACCCGCATATATCATCTCTAGCAGAAGCATGAATATTAACCTCATAAAATGACCACGGCTTTTCTATGCATTTCAAATGAAGGAAAATTGTTTGGGTTTTTTTTTTACTGTTTTGGCCAAACTTTCTTCACGATGCCCAGCTTTTCTTGAAAAGTCCATCTTGAAAAAGTATATCTGCGACCAAAACAATTTCTTCTCCTCTGTCAGCCATTGTGGAATGAACGAAATGGCTTTTAAGTCTTGTGCAGTTTGCTACAGATGCTGTTTGCAAGCTCTGAGCAGTGCGATCTCTAACCATCCGATCAAAAGACGTGAAAATGCCAACGTTATTGTATGCCAGCTAGATGGCCCCGGTATTGTCAACTCAAATTCCGATTGGTTAAAGCAACAGCCTCAAGCAACATGTACTTTATGCTACACTCGCCTGCAATGTTAATTCTGAAGGCCTCAAGGCAGATTCTAAGGTGATGGCTGAAATCTAATTGGATTGGAACTCCTAAAAATACATCACTTGAAGCAGTGCAACAAAGAGAAAAGTTATGAAATAAAGAGAATATACTATTGCGAATAATTTTAATACTTATTCATGGAAAACATATTAAAACATCAGCCACATAACTAATTTGTTCAACAGGATTGAAGTCAGGTCTTTATAGTAGGAGATCTTCCACTCCAACCCATGTAAAGCATATCTTCTTGGAGCTGGCTTTGTGCACAAGGGCCTTGTCATGTTGGAACAGGTTTGGGTCTTCTAGTTGAAGTGAAGGTAAAAAGACATCCTGTACAATTGGGTGCCTTCAATGTTGAGATAACTGTTTTGGGATGAACCACATATGGCTTGAACTTGATTGGTCCATTTACTGTATGTGTATAGTGATTCATGTGGACAATCATAAGCTGAACTATGGAAAGGGACAGTTTTAGAAGTAGGAATTCCAAGTTTGAGGGGTCACTTAAAAACTTCCCCACTAAATACAATCCTACAAGTTTGATATCTTACTTGGCTCTCAGAGCAAGTTGTCGGTCATTAGGGCAAACCCACTGGTGGTTCCCGCTGCCGAACATGGTGTTGGTCATACCTCAAGTAGACACTGTAACAAAAAACAGTACACACACGTGAACATTTTACACAGTTAAGCCTTCTTCAAACATTGTAAATGAAACAGAGATAGAGCCTGCGAGTCGTTGTATTTGCTCTCCTGTAATGAAGACTGTATGAAAGAAATTGATTCACTTTTTGTGACAGGTTCTGGAGCAAGTGAACAGTGCATGGAGCTTTTGCTATTAATGTCAGTCAGTTTGGAAGGCAACAATGTTAGATCGTTGCCTCAGGGCACCAATTAGCCGTTACACTGCCACCGTGCATTTTCCACATCGAACAAAAGCTGCACAGCTGTTCAGCACGCGGGCACGTCGGTTCAGATCTGTCGCGTGACCTTATCACAAACAGGACTTGGCGGATTTTAATAAACAACGGAGTCAAAACTCAATGAGGATTTGTTTGCATTTAGATGTGCTTTGTGTTTAAAAAAATAACCCACGGCTGGAGTCTTAACAGTTGTTCCTGGTTCTGCAGAGTAAAAAAAAAAAACAGCTGCACAAACAGACAAACTTTAAAAAGTTGATCAATGACAAACAAGACCAGAGAATAAATATACATATATAAATTGCTACAGTATTAATAGCTAGATTGTAATTCAAGAAGTAATGAAAAAAACACCTGCTGTGCTTTCTTCCACACACACACAAACGTCGTTTACAACCGTGCAACTACAGCTGTTTACATTTCCATGCGACCTAATGCTCTTTGTACAGCTCTACTGTTCACACAGCTGATTGTAAGGGGGGAAGGCAACTACAGCAATTCAGCTACCATTAGAAGCTTGTCAACTTCCAGAAACCTCCCTGATCCATGTTTATTTTTAAGAGGTAAGAAAATACAATCCTTAGAACATGAACCAGCAGTCTTGGGACAATCTCCATGCACCTTTCCCGTGCCAAGAAAATCCACTTACAGGCTGTGGGCAAACAAAGACATGCAACGACAAAGAAAACCAGAAAGAAAAGCATTTACCTCCCAGAGGGACCAGGGTGCCAAACTCTAACACAAACAGAAAGAAGGAAAAACTACACCCGAAATCCTGAGACTGATCTGCGAAGAGATTTCCTCATCCACATCCCAAGCCTGAGCCAGTCCTGGTCTCAGATCAGCCGAGCTCTGTGCCTGAGCTCAGTCACATGATGGTAGAACAGTCCTTTTAAAACATCCTGTTCCTCCTCTGGCAGCTGTGATTAAAATGCACTGCAGCCAAGTGGCCCCTAAAGATACACTTCCCTTTTACGTGAGCCTGGTTTAAAGCGATTACCATTGACCTGGCCTTTAAATCTGGGTGCTGTGTGTCACCGTGATCTCATTTGGTCCAGGGGGGGTGGGGGGGGGGGGGGGGGTGAGAAGCCACCAGCCAATCCATATTAAAATTGAAAGACAGCTCCATTGTCTTTGTTTTGTTTGAATTAGCAGCCATCGATCTTAGTGCTGCACAAGAGGAGTGCTTTGGTTTCTTTTGATGTATACTGATGTATACAAAAACTGAACAATGTTAAACCTCTATCAAATAAACATGGAAAACATCTAACCACCAACTTCATACAGGTTTCTTTCAACCCGTAGTAGCAAATGTTTCAAACTTTTAAAGCACCGTGCAAAATATTGTGGATTTCTAGAATAACCTATGCAATATGCACACTGATTATTGTCGATCTATACATTATTTTCGATCTATACATTAACCCACACAATTACAAGGTTGACTCTCTGTACAACTTTAGTTTTGGCTGCACGGAGGTTCACGTACAGGTGAAAGAGCTCAACTTTCTCACAAATCCTTAAACGCTGGAGGCAGAAGAAGGAGAACAAGTAAAAGCGAAGCAAAACCTGGAGATCCAAGACACTCCTACTCTATACTCTTCCTGAAGCCTGAAGATTAACAGTCTCACCTCGCGAGATTCCTTACCTGTCAAAGCAGGACGCTGTCTTCCTTTTAGCAACTCACACACATACACCCCCACAGGTCAAACCTAGGGACATACAATAAGGCAGCAGGTGTAACATAAAACACATAGATCCCGTAGATCCTCCAGAGTGAAAGGAAGCAAGGTCTGCCTCAGCCAATAGACACACTACGTTATCTTCAACTCTGCAAATAAGTGAGAGGGGAAAAAAAACAAGTAATGTTACACCAATGCCCCCTCCTCCTGCTCTGTGTTCCCTCCCAGATACTCAACAGGTTTCCTAGGAGAGCAGGGAAACGTCATCAACTTTACGTCTACTGGCCCATGAACAGTGACTTCTCATTCTGTGTACTGAGTCTGCAGTAAAATGCTTATCTGTTAAATACACACAATTTAAGCCCTACGGCAAATTTGTTGCCTATTGTTAGAATTATAACAATATTTCTCCCTAACACACTGACATGTAGTTCTGACCTTATAATCCAAACAATGGGTTTCAATAGTAACAAATGACCCCAGAACCTGTCTGGTGGACTCTTCACATCATCTAATCTCAGCAATAATGAGATTCAAAAGCAGGTGCTAATTTTACATAAGAATAAAAAAAGATTTTATTAGTGTTTTTTGAGAAAACGTAACCTCAACATAGAGAAAAAATAGGTTTTTTTTAAATAAAAAAAAATTTATCATGTATGGTTTCTGAGGTAAAATACATCATATAGGGTTTTCTAATGTGAATTTTTTTTGTAAGTAAAACAAAAAAATATATATTTTATAAAATACAAAGTAAAATTTGTCGAGGGGTTTAGAGGTAAAATAAACCATGAAGGGTTTCTAGGTTTTTTAAAAAAAAAAACGTGTTTCTGAAGTAAAATCATGTATGGTTTTTCAGGTAAAAATGTATTATGTAGGGTTTTTGAGGTAAAATACATCATATAGGATTTCTAAGGTAAAATTTATTATGTAGGGTTTCTGAAGTTAAAATACATAATTGGATTCTGAGGTAAAAAAAATATCATGTTCGGTTTACCAAGGTAAATGTGATCATTTAGGGTAAATGATCGGTAAAATGTATCATGTAGGGTTTCCGAAGTAAATTTTCCATGAAGGGTTTCTAAGGTAAAGTACATCATGTTAGGTTTCTGAAGTAAAATATATCATGTAGGTAACACTTTAAAGGGGGAATGCTTTTTGACCGGATGCCACTATAAAGACTGAGAAACTTACCCTGGGTTTAGAAGGAAAACCACACCTCATGTAGCGAAAGGTTGCGGAATCTAAATTTCAGAGTGAAAGTTTTATTACTATGTTACCATACATTTTCAAGTCTAAATATAATATCAGTATAATCAGGCATTTAGGATGACATGGTGCCTGAGGTAATGATGACATTTCTCACTTCAAATACATAACACATTAATAGATAATAGATTGTGATGTGTCATTGGTTTGCATTTTATAAAGTAAACCAGAATTTAACTATGTTTTTAAATATAGGTTCTTTTCTCACAATATTGACATTAAATATATTTAAAATGATTAAGTTATAAAAGGTTATTAAGGTTAGGTTGCAATATGCACCACTGTAAGCTGTAAGACTCATAGAAAATGTATCTAAAAATGGAAGGGGTAGCTAAGTAGTTATGATCTTGGACTTCTAAACAGAAGGTAATGAGTTCAAATCCCACCACCATTAAGCAGCCACTGCTGGGCCCATGAGCAAGGCCCTTAACCTTGAACTGCTCAGAATGAGTTAATTGTAAGTCGCACTGGATAAGGATGTCTGCCAAATGCCATAAATGTAAATGGACGAAAAAAAAAAAAAAACAGCCATTTGTGTCGTCAACTCTTGTTGGAGAGCTGAGCCTAATGAACACTCGTCCTTAGTGCACATGCCTTTTAATGTTATAATGTTGGACCATAAACTTTACTTTAACTGCATATGCTTGGAAACATGTAAACACAAAAGTATAAATCAGTCCTAGGTTACCACATAAAGGTTATATTAAACATAGAAACATTAGTTCAGTCCTTGATTTATCTTCAGGAGCTGTTTGCTTCTGGTCTGAGTCACTTACACTTGATAGTAATGTTCAGATGTGCTTGTTGAACATCAAAATATATTATTTATGAAGTGTAAGCTCCACTCTTCTGGAGCAAGATTATGTGGATTTGTGTTTATTGAAAAAAAGAGCATTGGTGAGATGGAGCACTGATAAAATCCTGGTGTGCCAGTTGGAAAGGCCAAAGGTTGAGTTGGTTTGAGGTCAAAGTTCTGTCAGGACACTTGAGTTCTACCACTTAATTCAATTTCTATCGCACTTTTGACATTGAACATTTTCCCAACGCAGCTTTACAGAGTAAAATAGATTATGGATATACATTATTTTTAAATTCATAACTAAATTTATCTCTAATGAGCAAAGTCTGAGGTGATGTACATTGTAAATGTAAGCTATGCAAATTCTGTTTTAAATGAGGCCTATTAGGAAGATGAGCATATTAGGTAAACATAGCACAGGTGTGTTTTTGGTTATAGAACGACTCCAGCCCATCGGTTGCTAGGCAAATCTGTTAGTCTAGACATGTTTTTTGTTTGCTGTGGTAGTAAAGCGTGTTTCAGGCATACCAGGCATCTCGATCCCACTGCAATCAGTCTCACAACCTAAACAACAGGGTGGTTACAAACATTCTCTTCAATAACATTATTTCCTGGTCACGCTTTACCTTCTCTGTTTCATGGAGACTGATATGAGCAGCCACTGATTTCATTCTTGCCTGAAAATCTATTTAGCTCCAAGCCAGTGGCTATGAAGTGCACATGGCATTCCCTAGTGCACCACTACAGCCAGACTAGACCTCGGCTTTAAGGCGTTCTTTTTTGCTCTCGTCATTCCTCTAATGGGACATGCTATTTTATTGTGGGATCAGCTTAGATCTTGGATAACAGGAACATAATTTTCTGTCTATAATAACAAAAGAATCAGCTTTTCTGACATGGCTTGATCTTTTACAATATACAACCATCAGGCATAACATTATGACCACCTGCCTAATGTTGTGTTGGTCCCCCCTTTTCTGCCAAAACAGTCCTGAACCCATCGAGCATTAACCTCATTAACTTCTTCAGCAATTTGAGCTACAGCAACGTGTATCAACGAGCGTCGGCCACCAATGACCCTGTCGCCGGTTCGCCACTGTTCCTTTCTTGAACCACTTTAGATAGATACTGACGACTGCAGACCAGGAACAGCTCATAAGAACTGCAGTTTTGGAGATGCTCTCATCCAGTCTTCTAGCTATCTCTATTGGGCTCTGGTCAAACTCGCTCAAAACCTTACGCCCATTTTTCCTGCTCTAAACACATCAACTTTGAGTGGCTTATATATCCCACCCAGTAACAGGTGCCATGATGAAGAGATAATCAGTGCTATTCACGTTACCGGTCAAAAATTTATACATATACACTACATGTAGTTCTTTCCAAAAAGTTAGAGGCACACAATTCTATTTTTCCCTTCACATGAACTACGAGACCTGTTCAATCATGACAATGATTTTCACAAGGCAAGATCCTTTAACATTATTGGAAGATCTTCTACTATAGAGTTCTGACCTCAACCCCATTGCACACCTTTGGGATCATTTGGAACACTGATTGTAACCCAGGCCTCATCACATCACCTACCTCAGTACCTGACTTTACTTACACGCTTGTGGCTGAATGAGCAAAAATCTCAAGAAGCACACTCCAAAATCTAGTAGAACATCTTCTCAGTAGAATGGAGGTTATTCTATCAGTAAATGGAGAACTAATTTCAGAACAGGATGTTCGAAAAGCACATATAAATCTTACGGTCAGGTGTCCACAAACTTTTGTCTATAAAATGTATATGTATGTGTAAATATATATACAAATTTAAAACCCAAGAGAACCATAATCACGACACATGTTCAGGCACATTTTTAATGGTTGATTTTTATTCAGCGAAGCGTGTGCCTACAGTCATTTACATACAGCATGGAAACAATAGGATTGTCTTCTAAGGGACGGGGCAGCGGGTAGGACATTTACAATCATGCATTAAGACACGTGAAAGTTTTGCATGGCATCGCACACTTGTGAACATCAACTGAGGATAAAAGGCATTCGAAAAGTAACTGAAATTGTGGAATTGCGTAACGAATACATTTCATTCAAAGGAAAAAAGAAGGGACAGATCAATATGATCCAAAACAATAAAATAAAAAAAATAAAAATAATTTTTATAGCTTCAAGAAAATATCCAACAAAATCCTTACAATTTTATCCTCTGCAAACTTTTTTTTTGGATATGCCTTAAAAGTTATTACATTTTAAATCTTGATCACAGACAGGAAATTAATTTATATAAGCAAAACAACAAAAAAAAAAATGCCTTAACTATGAAGTATTGCTTTTCTGAATCATATCTTATAGAGAAAGTAACTAATCTTAGCTATCATAGTTCAAATCCAGTCTAGGGCTGTGACATGTACATGGAGGATAAGTGCACGTTAGTTTGAAAGAAAGACATGAGATTTTTAAAAAAGGAAGAAATAAAGAGTGAATGATTTGTTTAAATGAGGCAAATACAATTATAATCAAAACTACAAAACGGGAAGAAATGCACCAAAAAAAAAACCCAAAAAACACTGCAGCATCAACAATGATTGTTGCCAATTGCTCATGGTGTACGCTAAGTCCAAATCCAAACTGGTCCAGCAAAAAGAATTTAGAATGTGATGTTATTATAGTAAAGATTAATTCTTGTGGGGTGAGGGGGAAAAAAAAAAGAAAAGAAAAAAAAAGGTAACTTTGTTTGGATTTCAATTTTTTTTATTTTAGAAGTCATGCATATCATACAAAGTTGACCGCATACTTAAAAAAAAAAAAATTATTAATAGATTCATTGATACTCATTTTCCTCTTCCTGTTTACTGCCTCACCAATAACTGCAGATGTTTCTTGATTTGTCATGTTCTAATTGGCTATGCTTTTGAGATTTCTGATTGGCTGTTACTTTTTCTTTTTTGTTCAAACCTGGAGCTTCAGGCTCCTGAGAAACCACAAACGTCTACAAAAGCAATAGTTCGCCATAAGTCCTGACTACGGTGACTGCAAGTGAAAAGAAACTGAAAGAACGAAGAAAAGCGAAAGCTGCTGAAACCATTAGTCATCTCTCTAATTCCACTGTTGAAAGTGAGCACAGAGACGGATGAGGGGTTACAGAATGATATCGCATTTCATAGGTAGAACCGGGCGTCAGACTGAAAAACGAACATGATATGTAAGTTACAACAATCAACAGGACTGAATTTCTGAGTGATTTAAAGATTTAAACAGGAAAACCCACTAAGCTATTTCATGTTTATATGTTATATGATTATGTGCGCCGAATGCTGATGAACCAGTAATCTGGTACCCAGGCTGCATCGTCCTGCCAAATCCAAAACATGAGCCTTCTATTCTTGGAGATTTTTACATTTTTCTAAAACTGTACCTTGCACCTGCTGGAACACACTCAACGTACAACAAAAAAAAAGGCAAAAGCAGTGTATGGTTTAAAAAAAAAATCATTAATTCTTCATTATAAATCACCACCTGGCAACCTGCTGGCTTTCCATGCTATTCTCTAGAAGCAATTTGTCTGAAATCTGATCATCTGGATACAAAAGCTTAAAAAAAAAAAAAACAATAAAGCAAATAGAAAGTCGAACAAAATCAGGAATGCCACTGAACTATTGAAATAAATGCTAAAAATAAGAATATTTCGTGTGAGACCAGAAAAAAAAAAAAAAAAAAAAATTAAACGACGTTTAAACGATAATACACATAAGTGCTGTTACTCATTCTGCGTCTTTGCTGCACATAATTTGTGGCACATGGGATTGGGGATGGTGTTGGGGCAGGAATGGGGTTAGGCAAAGTGCTTCTGTACTGAATAGAAGGGTCCTTAGAAGGGTCCTACAAGCATTTACACAGTAGATACAGGCACTTGAAAGTCTTTGGTTGGAGTGACCCAACATTGCAGATATTCACATCACAGTTTGTTTTCACCTTCATCCTGGGTTTAACAGATGACAAGTTTTTCCACCTTCCCCTCCTCCACTTCTGGTTTCTGATATGGTTTATTCCAGTTTCTCCTGTCTGATGCTGAACGAGATCAGTCCATACTTTCGTCGATGATTGTTCTTATCCCTCTGACAAGGCTGCCTAAAAAACAGATAAAGCATGTCAAATTTTACATGGGAAAATAATCAACAATGACTAATAATGCAGCTAATTAGAAAGCAAAATTACTATTATCCACAGCAGAAACTGATTATTTTCAAATAAATCATTGCATGTCCAAAAGTATTTGATTCTTCTCATATTACATAAATCGAACACTGATTTAAGCATCATATAAGCATCTCTGTTCTGTTTTACAGAAAACCAACAATCCTGTCTTTTGTTTTTAATCAGTTTATTATTAGCCTCCGAATATTTTGTACACACGGTTGCTTCAAAGCTGCAAAACGATTGCCATGAAGCCACAAGTACGCTTGAACGAACACTCTTCAAAATCAAGACAGTTTGCCTACCACCTAAATTTTGTCTCTACACCAAACCAAAATATTTTCATAAGGTATTTCCTCAGAAATAGAAAAGTAAATTAGATAGAGGTGAAACACCTGTCGGAAAATGTTTTCGAAAATTAACACCTTCTGACCAATCAGATTAATTGAACAGCGTAATAGGTAATGTGCTGGTTGATGATGAGTGACTGGAGTGATTGGTAATGGCTTAAACATATACCTTTTCTGGACAGAACTCTGGGTTGGTCTGTCTTACTTTGCCTGGTCTACCCTTAATGACTGCATAGCAGAACATTGTAATCACCATCACAAACAAGAAGTAACTGGTGTGCATTAGGTGCAGGTTGATGAGCGAGCGATCATCCTAGAAAGTCAGAGAGAGGAGAATTAAAGCTTAATAAAGCTGTTGAAAAAAGAAATTAATTCAGATAAATTTCATTCGTTCAGACAAATGACCAGTATAGAAGCAATCATTAAACTATCACAAAGACCCATTAACAGGAAGGGAAGACAACCTTGTGACTTACTTCTGGTACAATGACTGTGAGTTTGGGGTTCAGAGTGTGGTAAACCTTCCCAACAGCACCTTTGTAACACCAAAAAGGGTTGTAGTCCTGCGTGTATTTGGTGTCTGAGTCCCGCGCTGTGGTGAAGATCTTGTACCAGGACGTTGCGTTGCTGTAGGTCTCTGGAACGCAGTGAGGTGGCTGCCTGGAGGACGAAATAAAGTTTGGTTGAAAACGTGAATTCTAAACAGCAAATTTTAAAATCCGTATCGCAACTGGGTAATGGCAATGTTATCAGGTTATACACTTATGCTTTACAGATCCAGATTGAACCGCTTTCAACTGATCTAAGTAGTGGGTCCTATAAAGACGTGCACAAGAGCACAAACTCTTCAAGCTTTAAAAAAAGCAAAAAAAAAAAGAGGAGAAGAATTACTGCAGGCTTCTCTAAAATGTAATCTTGTTAACGAGAGCTTTTCAGGGAGGAAATCTCTGCTCCTCCAAAAATAGCACTGCCGTCATTTTTACGTTTCGTAAAAACAACCTGGATGTTCCAGAGCACCACGAAAACAATGAGTGGTGCAAACAAAACAATAACATGCAGCATTTACTCCTGAGCAGAAGCATAAAGCATGGTGGTGAGCGTATAAACCTATTGGTTTATAGGACATATCATTTGTATATTTGATCCTTAGAACACAAAGCTTTCATGGACCTGTTCTGTGTTCTAGTCACCATTCAAAAATGAAGACAACTGCATGGCTGTGTGGTACAATCACCAGGCTGAGATCACTCCTGACCTCAGTACAAGGTCTGTACAAAATAATGGGTCAGAATAACTTAAGCACATACACAAAGCGCTTCAAATAACCTAAACATAAAGGTTTTCTAGACTATATGGGGAAAGAATTGTGTGCCAGTGCGAATCCAAGAGCCATTACCACATCAACATATATACGTTATATGGAAAAGACCAGTGTCCTAATACTTTTGCCCATACAGTCTAGATATAACTACAGGTCCCAAAATGTCATACCACAGCAGTTTCCTGGTTACAGAGTTTTTTGGTTTAAAAAAAAGTGCAGCATAAAGCAAAAAAATGTAAAAAGTCTGTGGTGGCATTTAACCTTATGGAACTTGAATAGGACAGGAGATATGGAACTTGTTTCAGAGATCCAGCAAAATGCTTATAACTGATAAACTTACAAAGCTCTTCCATTAATGCTAAATAAACGTGTCAAGAAACTTCACCGGATCAGTGATCAGTTGTTTGTTAAACGGCAAGACGTTTTTTCATCGTTCGATCATTAATTTACTGCTATACTTGCCATAAAGGTCTGCGAGTAAGCTGCTGGTATAAAATAAATAAATAAATAAATAAATAAATAAATAATGTATTAAAATGAGTGCATTAATATAAACCTGCAGTTACAAAATTACAGAAAACGAGCTAACACCATATTTGACAGCAGTCTATTTTAAGACTTAAACAGCAAACCTTTTAATGCAATAAAAAGAAAACCACACATTTTCTTTCACAGCTGCGTGTTGAGGATCATTAGCTTTCTTTATGACTACAGTATTAAAAAGGATCCACCTTACCATCACAAAGACTAGTATCTCCTTTTGTTTAATTTCCACCTGGATATTGACAGAAGCAACAGTAGGGCCTTGGCTATACAGTGCAGGACGAAATAACAAGACACCGCTGAATCAACAGTGTAAACCTGTGTCAATATTTGAAGGCAATGATGAGAATTTTGTATATAAACACATGTTCGGGTGGCTGTGATGTCGACCTGCAGCATGCCGTGCTCAAACAGGAACTTACACTGTCACGGGGAAGACGTTGCTGGCTGCAGTGACGGTCATGCAGGTGCTGAAGACCACCTGCTCGCAACGCCCGTGCAGGACGCATTCGTCCGAGTTCCAGGACGCGGGCAGAGTGAAAGTGATGTTCATTTCTTCGTGAGCTTCCCTGCCTACCTCAGCAACCACACACACACACACACACACACACACACACACACACACACACACAAATATGTACACAGACACGATCAAAAGCTTGGTAGAGTGCAGAACATATGCAACAATGTTGTTTCAGCTGCTCTGCATATGGCTGAGGAACAGGAGCATGCAGGAATGATTCAGGCTGGATTTAACTGAACTGATGCGCCTGCTAAGAAGTTACACTGTGCGAAACACACACACACACACACACACACACACACACACACACACACACACACA
>JAAIIK010000078.1:3070505-3083719 GCA_014706435.1 Silurus glanis
ACACACACACACACACACACACACACACACACACACACACACACACAGAGGTGTCTGCTATCACTCATTAACAAGGCCCACACTGCTTAAACAAGAAAACCATTCTTCAGTTTGAGATTTCACGAGTAATACATTATTAATTGTAGCTAGAAAAATCTATATCCTCTCTGCTCCCTCACCAGCTTTGTTGTTTTGTATTGTTTATTTATAACTATGATTAAGCCCAAACAAACCTCTTACTTTCCCCCCTGACCTCTTAAAAAGACACCTACATACAGGCTGGGATTGGAGCCAGATGTTGGTAGTATCTTGTAAATTGAATGTCAATGTCTGGATATATTTCCATTCTCTAGAACAGCATGACCTGAGAAGAAATATCCGCCTTGGCACAGTGGCGTCAAGAACAGCATTTTTATTAAGCAGGGCATAAAACACAACAGGGGAAAAATACTATATGCAGCCTTATAAAGCTTTAGCACACACTCACCAGTCAGGCCAACCTGATGGCCCATTATGGTGGAGTACAGGTGAGTGATGTTACGCGAGTAACCTCCGAACGGTTTCAGAGGGTCCAGGGTGAGCGTGATGGTGACGGAGATGTTAATAGGACCCGGGTCCTCCAGCAGCAATGGCACTTGAGTGCTGGTGCGCGATTGGCTGCTCGTCACTATGCTCTCCGGTGTCGTCGACTCGTTCAGGCCGTGCTTGGATGTCTCGTTCTCGGAGATGCAGAAGTCGAGCTCGTTAAAACGGAGTAAAAACATGTTCCAGTCCTGAAAATAGGAAAAGAGCACTGATTATTTGAAAGATTGGTATATTCAAAAAATCTGCGATACTAAATATTTTCCCTATTGCTCTATTTAAAAGGTAAAAGGGAATTTTGGGGAGCATTTCACTCACTTATACACCGACCAGGCATAAAATTATGACATTAAAATATTATAAAGGGTGAAGTAAATAACATTGATTATCTCTTCATCATGGCACCTGTTGGTGGGTGGGATAAATTAGGCAACAAGTGAACATTTTGTCCTCAATTTTGATGTGTTGGAAATCGGGAAAAAGGGCAAGCGTAAGGATTTGAGCGGTTCTGAGGGCCAAATTTGATGGCTAGACGTCTGGGTCGGAGCATCTCCAAAACTGCAGCTCTTGTGGGCTGTTACCGGTCTGCAGTGGACAGTATCTATTAAAAGTGCTCCAAGAAAAGAACAGTGGTGAACCGGCAATAGGGTCATGAGCGGCTGAGACTCACTGATGCACGTGGGAAGCGAAAGCTGACTTTTGATCCAACAGACGAGCTCATGTAGCTCAAATTGCTGAAGAAGTTAATGCTGTTGATGCTCTTTGAGACAGGACTGTCTTGGCATGGAAAGGGGGATCAACACAATATTAGGCAGGTGGTCATTATGTTCTGCCTGATCGGTGGCCATAAAATTATTCCTGATCGGTGTATGTATATGGTAGAAGAAAGACTGCCATGTAAAGTTATTTTGCGAAGGACAGTCTTATAGTTAAACTACCAACATGATTAGACCTGACAGGCAGCTAATGCAGGGCTGCAGAATGTGAACTTATTCATCCTGTTCTATTAAAAAGAAAAACGATCTCCTGCCAAATCTCGCTTAATCTCAGAGCTCAGAAAGTCCTTTCCACACTTTTCTTTAATCTGTCCACATTTTTTTTTTCCCAGGTGAATCGAATAATTGTGAGGATTAACACAAAGTCCACAAACTCGAGAGCACTTTAAACTATGGGAACCTATTGGGTTTTTTTCTGGTTTTATTCGTATTATTTGTTTTTCTGCTCTAAAACTAGTTGTGTGGATCAAAATCTATATTATTAGCATCGGATTTGTACTGAGACCATCTTAAACTCTGAGTATCTAATCTAGATCAATGGTCTCATTAATGTTCTATTTAACTTGGCAAGAACTAGAAATTGTTTGATTTGTGAAGGATGTTTGGACCCCTGCTGATATATGCACTACATTTTACTCCTATTAAACTATTAAAGTTTTGAAAAAGACAATGTATGATCCCGATATGTAACTAGTTACTTGTTAGTGCGAAAAGTAAATGTAATTAACAAGCACATTTGTGGCTAAACAGCCGAAACCTCTAAGCGGCACACAATGTCACATGCACATGTGTTTTGGGTTATGATGTGCATTTTCCATTACTGGAACATACTGAACTCCTCAGATCAGAGATGAACATGGTTCTGTAATTAATGATAACAACAATGCAAACCTTGTGATTAATAATTTACCAGGGAGATAACATATTGAATACCCTCTGTACAATAAATATGAGACGGGGATTAAAAGAAATAGGTAAAAAAATTAAAAAATAAAATCAAACAAGCACCTCCTACCTCTGTCATTTCAGGTGATTTAATTTCCTTGATCTTGAAGAAATATCCGACCGTCAGGAACGTAATGGCCACGGCGCTTACACTGACCATAAATATGACCAGCGGTGGACGGCTGCTTATGTAGGTCTTCAGATTCTCCAGAGGGTTTAACAAGAACACCTGCGAACAGGGGGGAAAAAGGCCAGTCTAGAACTGAACATGACACAACAACCCTATGATATATCACTATATCATCACTGCTCCACATGATGTTTTGTAAGGAATAAAACATGCCGAGTTACCATCATTAGAAAATGGTGGAGTGTTGAGGCCCTGTGCGGAATGGAAATTCATACAAAAAAAAGGAAGAAAAAAAAAAATGCAAACAACAAACAAACAAAAAAACTTTGCTCCTGGATGCTGGACTAACAGTTTATTTTGCATAGACAAAGCACTCCATATGCCTGCGGCTTTCATAGATCAATTGTGCCAAAAATAACAGACATCCAACACTCATTTGCATAGTTTTGCCTCCTGAATACGTGTGTAGTTCAGTCATTGTTCTGGGATCAACACTAACACTATAATCAATTAAGTAGGATTCATGAATTCATGCTCCTAAAGAAAAGACTAAAAAATTCATCTGATTGTAAAAAAAACTAAAAAAAAAAAAACCAAACAAAAAAAACACAATACTACGGCATGTACAGTAGGAATGCTCATTAGAGCAGGTATGAAAATCTGGGTATGCTTGAGTTGCTGTCTTTGCATGTTCTCTATGTGGTTTCCATCTTGGTTCTCTGCTCTCCTACACATCGACTATGGAATTAGGTGCAACCGGTGCCTTGTGATGGACCGGCGACGCATCCAGGGGGTCAAATGCATACGCATTTCTCTTCGGTGTTCCACCAACAGGCTCCACAAATCCATTCTGTGGATTCATACAGTCGAGCTAGGGTTAGAAATGGAGCACATTTCATTTCAGGTTAAAGTTCTCTATGAAAAAGTAGCTAGAATCCACCAGGGAATCCAAACCTGGCAGGAGGTAAGTAAACGAGGAACACATGGAAAAGTTCTGAAAGAGCCTTTTTTCTTCTACTGAAGATGATTCCCAAGCATATCCAAGAAGAAGGAATGCTGCGTATTTTTGAAGCTTTGCCATAGACGTTTGACATGAAGATGCTGGGTGAAGATCCCAGGTCGCAACACGTTCCAGGATGGATGGATCCAAAGCTAGTTGAACACTGCTTAGAAAAGCGCATTCTCTCATGACCACCGGAATAAA
Organism: Silurus glanis; assembly: GCA_014706435.1. Classification (NCBI taxonomy): domain Eukaryota; kingdom Metazoa; phylum Chordata; class Actinopteri; order Siluriformes; family Siluridae; genus Silurus; species Silurus glanis. Next base: position 3,074,143 of record JAAIIK010000078.1, read on the forward strand.
CTCGCACTTATTGGGATGGTTGCCAAATAAAAGATAACGAAGATAATGGTGTACGGAAAGTGCCACAAACTCCAAAGTTTAATATGAGCACAAGTCCCGCCCCCTTGACCCGCTCACAGCTTTTAATTGGAGGAATGCAAGACTAGTACAGGACGAGTCATAAAAAAAATATTTATTTAATTTCCGTAGAAATGATAAACCATACAATTAAAACAGGAACAAATATACATATATACATATCGTTTGGCACAGATATTGTCTGATTTCTTACAGACTCATCAAGAATCATGCAACCAAATAAAAAACTGAACATTTATGATATAAGAAATTAATATATAATGATAATGTTGGTTTGATTGTAAAATAGTAGATGTTTGGTGAGGTTTTATTGGAGAATATATATATAGTTTAAAGCTAGAAACTGCTCTGAGGTATTAAGATACGCAGCTACGCAGCTCTTCACGTTCACTGCTGTTGTAATGCTGCAACCTTACTTACTTCATATCGCGTTATTTTAATATAACTCACCTCAGATTTGTAAAATAAAACGAATAAAATTAATATTTGTGTGGTAAAAGGCGTGTTTATGTTGAATTAGCGGCTTGCTAACTACCCCACCCCCTCTGTCTGTATGACTTATGTAGATTTAAATGCATAAATAATAACAACAGACAAAAAACAGCTCGAATATCGAAACAATTGTGTAAAATAAAATTGCATATTTAATTAAATAATTTTTTAAAGCGACCCAGGTTTTTTTTCTCAGGCGTCAACTCACCATTTTGGGGTCAGGGTTTGTACAGCTGCAGACGGGTCGCGCGCAGGCTAACAGGCTAGCGGCTTCAGGCGAAGCGGGACGCAGGTGCGCCTCAGGACTGGTTCAGCAGCAGCACGCGCGCCTTCTCCCATCATTGGGATTCCACCCGAGGTCTCGAAAGTTCCAGGCGATTTCCCATCGGATCCAGAAGAACCGTCCCGAGAACGCACCAGACACCTAACCTAGCCCTCCAACTACGACTTAGCTGTCGTCGCTGCAAGGTTGCCAAGTCTGACGAAACCCACCTAATTAGGCCCGGCAAACTCAGACCTGAAGTGTAAACAGAAACCAGAAAACGTATAAAATAACATCGTGGTGTCCCTACAATCCCAGACATAACGTCTATACAAAAAATACCAAACCCATTTAAAAAAAAAAAAAAAAAAAGAAAAAGAAGAACTATGTGTCCCTACAAACCCAGACACAACTCTATACACAAAGTATCAAACTCTAAAACCAACCCAAACCCAGCCACCTGATTCCCCCCAAACAACTTGATAACCATATAAATCCTAGATCTCAATCCATCTCAAAACACAAACAGCTTGGTGTCCCTACAAAACCAAGGTTTAAGGTCAACCCCAAACCATTCAACTTGTCAGTTAAAACATGTTGAGGTCCCTACAAAATTCAGACATATGTCAACACAGAAAAAAGCTAACTCTTTAATAAAAACTTACTGCCACTACAAAACCCAGACCTAAATCCAACACAAAAATATCAAACTCCAAAACCAACCCAGAACGCAAACTGCTTGGTGTGTCCCCACAAAGCAACTTGACATCCCTATAAATCCCAGACCTAAAACCAAACACAAACACAAACAGTTCAGTGTCCCTACAAACCAAGACCTAAAGTCTACAAAATATACCAAACTTTTAAAAATAAGAACAGCCTGATGTCCCTACAAACTATCTTAAAGTCAGGGTCACTGGGGATCAGAAGCACTGGGCAAAAGCATCATCAATGCCAGTTAATTACAGGGCAATATGCAATTCACTCACCCATTCAAACAATTCTGGGTGGTAAAAAAAAAAAAAACACAGAGAAGTCAGACTAGATAAAGGAAGACATGAAAACCAAACACTTGAAACCTGAACTCAGAATCAATCTGGTGATTCTGGAACCTAAACCCTAGACTTTGGAAGGTGTTAATGCAGCCTCGATGCCAATCCATTGCAAGGCAATTTGGAATTCACTTTCCCACACAATTTTGGGGGGTAGATTCAAACTAGAGAACTCCGACGGTAAAGGAAAACATAAAATATAATCAGAGATAGAAACTTGACCTCAGAATCAAACTGGTGACTCTGGAACTGGAAATGATAAACATTGTACCAGTTCCTTTTGCAACCTCATAAGTTGAACCATGCTGTTTTACAGATTCTCATACAATTCACCCATATTATGATGTAGTGCAATCCGATTTCGATTTCATTCAACACAGTGTGATCCGGCATTATACGATGCAATGAAAAAAATGTGATGCCATGCAATTAAATATGGTACAGATAGTTCGCTTTTACTTCTTTGGTTCAGACAGACAGCAAATCATAAATTTACTTCTTTACTCAGAAGTGCCTTCTGACTTCTAATGAATTGCCCTTTTCGCAAACAGGCCTTTGTAGTGCAAAAAAACAAATAAAAATTAATAAAACCAGACAATTTTTTCCTGTTCTGTCTCCAGGAAGATGCAGCTCTACCTCTGCCATGTTAATCTATATTTTATGTGACTCTCAGGACACACCTCCGTAGCAGCAGTGGTGCTGAGAGAACGAGCTTGAGAAATAGTTTAACAAGAAAAAAATCTATTTACAAATGAAATATTAGTCACAAATGATCAGAGAGCACAAACGTACACACATCCTTCACTCAAGCAGAAGTACAGATACGTTTGAAAAGACTCTGGTAAAAGTACAGACTACACTTTTTCACTCAAATTAAAGTAAAGAAGTTTGGGCTCTGACATGTATAAGTAAAAAGTGGCCCTTACTACTACCTGTTTTAGTGAGTAACTGGACCTCACATCATATTAATATATAAATACCAATTAATATTAAAATGTTGTGACCTAATGAATGTGACCAGGCCGAACAACCACCATACATAACACAAACACTTTATTACATTGATGCATCACATCATTAACTTTATATATATATATATATATATATATATATATATATATATATATATATATACGTATTGTGTAAACATAATGTATAGAAATAAGCATGTAATCCTATTACCAACTCCAAGTTTAAGTTACATTTAAAAACTCCAAGGTTTAAAATTGAGCGACCTGGCAACTCACCTTAAACGCGTTCCATTTTCCCCTAACCGTTTTCAACCAAATCCCGCCTTCTGACAGCTGATTGGCTGCAAGTTATACACGCACACAACTACTACGTCTGAGAGCCTTTAGCCAATCATTGTGTAGTAGGCGGGACATAGGGTAAAAGAGGTGCGAAAAACAACCGGTTGTTTATTCAGAGAGTGGGCGCGTCATGAGAATGAAGTCCGTTTCCATTGGCTGTTATGGCTTTACGAAAAAGAAAGCGTAAATGCGATTGGCTGGATTTAATGTCAGTTTACTGATCTGGAACGCGAAGAGGCGCGAGCTTAGAAGATGTGAGTTTGATCACATGAAGAGTTTTTATTATTCAAATACTGGTCGGAAATACATTGTTAGTATTAATGAACAGCCGAATTGTTGAAGTTATGGTATTAATTTTTATATTTATAGCTTGCATGACGTAAGTGAACTAAATACACTAATGTTATATTTCCAGAGATGTAAATTCTTGCACCGGAAGTACCATGGTGCTCCTAAGGGCAGGTCTGTGTCCAGGGTTGAGTGAAGACCTCATTAAAGCTCTACGTGAAGGAGCTGTTAGAACAGGTTCTCCCACCATGACAACACAAGTTTTTCCTAATGCAAATCGACTATTGCTAGATTTGTCTAACCGTGTTTGTCTTCCAGTTGAGGACCTTGTCCTGTCTGATCCAGAACATCTGGCCCAGAAATGCTCAGTGTCCTACAAGGTCTGTAGTGAGATCAGCTTTACACAGAGTACACGTCTATTCATATTATTGAAATGTGTCCAGGATTTTAACACATAACTGTAGGTAGTTCTCTCATTACTAGACAACTCATGTCATCCATCAATCCATCCCTCCATCTATCTCCAGTAACCAAAAGGCATCGCCGGATCCATACTTTCCACATTGCAGGGTTCCTACGCATTTTGGAAAAGTATGGAATTTGATTTGAGTGATTTCCAGGTCTGGATTAGTATTGATTAAAAGAACACTGAGTATTGAAAAATATTTGTGTTTCCATATTATTGCCCTATTTGGTTTTCAAAAATATAAAATGAAGAATTTGTCAAAATATTTGTTATAAAACAAAGGCTACGTTTACGTTAATCCAGATGCATTTGAAAACGATATTTACGTCTAAAAGCTAAAAACGCTGCACGTCCACACATTGATTTTCAATCATTTCCCCAAAAGTTGTTCATCCAACTGAAAGGTCGGGAAACGCTTGCATCCCTGTACTGCGCATGAGCAAAAAACGAATAACGCTGATTTGACATCCTCCTCTTTAAAACGCCACGGCAATGACTACGAATGTGTCATCGTTTTTTGAAAGCCTCGGTTTTCACGGGAAAACAGCGTTTTGAAATGTAACCACTTTGGAGGATGTTTTCAAAATGCTACGATTTCGCTGGCGTAAAAACGCCATCTCGGTGTGGACGGAAATCCAAAAAATACACTTTTTCAAACGAAACTGTATTAGAGTGGACATGGCCAAAAGGTGTGTTTTTGTGGAATTAGGAGCAGACTAATTCCAGACAAAAGCTCGGCGCTAGAGTGGATCTGCACAGCTGTGATCGGTTGTTACCTTGTGAGGCAGCAGTTGCCATGACAGTACAAATCCCCTGACTATACGACTAAACACATGAAAACCACAAGTTTATTGTGATATAAATCACAATACCGATATCATATTGTGGAATCCACCTACCCACCAGATAAGTGGTTTTGAGTGAGAGGCAGTGCGATATGTGTGTGTTAAAGAGTGTGTGAAGGGTTCTTTGTGTTCTTTCAGGCCTTGGTGGCAGTTCGGCGTGTGCTTCTGGCACAGCATGCGGCGTTTCCTATCTCAGGAGCCGACCTGTACGATGAGCTGCTGAGCTCCACTTCTATCCTCTCCACAGGAGTTACCAGGTGACTGCATTCCCACGCTCCGTTATCTCGGTACAGACAGAAGTGTGCAGGACTGAACGAGTAATATATTAACATGTAGAAAGGAAGTTCAGAGGTTTAGAAATAGCATTTAATATGTCCTATTGTATACAAAACTCCGTTCTGATTGGCTGGAAGTTGCGGCGCACTCGGGAAGACAGCCATGGACAACCGTTCTCAAATTTTCGAAACGAATTCTCTGTACGTTGCTGCATTCATCTTTCATTGATCCTGACTAGTCTCCCAGTCCCTGCTGCTGAAAAACATCCCCACAGCATGATGCTGCCACCACCATGCTTCACTGTAGGGATGGTATTGGTCAGGTGATGAGCGGTGCCTGGTTTACTCCAGACATGACGTTTGGCATTCAGGCCAAAGAGTTCAATCTCTCCCATGGTCTGAGAGTCCATTAGGTGTCTTTTCACAAACTCCAGGCAGGCTGTCATGTGCCTTTTTCTGAGGAGTGGCTTGTATGTGCTTTTTCTATATCCCATTCCACATTTAGTCCACATTTGCTGTTAAAATAACCTCCACGCTACTTCAAAGATGTTACAATCGATTCAAGTGTGCTTGTGGAGATTTTGGCCACAAGAGCATTAGCAAAGTCAGTACTGATGTAGAAGCAGTTCTTGTATATACATTGTGTACCTGTGTATAACCTTGTTATGGTGTGTTTAATGCCTGGTTTTCCTCCTCTCCATGTCCAATAGTGTGGACAATCTGCTTGACTCGGGACTGTACACAGGAGAAATTACTGAAGTGTGTGGAGGACCAGGAACAGGCAAAACACAGGTAAGTGTTTCAATGCAAACATCCAAAATGGCAGTAAAATCAAATTTTTTAAAAATTGTAAAATCGTATTTTTTTTTTTTCCTTATTTAAAAAGACATGGTCACGACATCAAAACTTTCCAAAATGTACATACACACAATATGGACAAAAAGACACCTGACCATAGGATTCTGTGCTTATAGGTTATAATAACCTCTTTAATAACCTCTTCAGGGGAGATGTTCCACTAGTTTTTGGAGTGTGCTTGTCGATATTTTCTGCTCATTCAGCCACAATGGTGTTCAGGTACTGATTTAGGTGATGTGAGGAGGCCTGGGGTACAGTCAGAGTTCCAATCTATCCCAAAGATGTTTAATAGGGTTGAGGTCAGAGCTCTTCCACTGCAGCCTCTGTAAACTATATTTTCATGAAGAATTTTCATGCTGGAACAGATTTGGGTCTCCAAGGGAAAATGTATGCTACATCCAATACAGTTTTGTGGAAGAACCACATACGGCTGGAAGTCAGGTGCCCGTATAGTGTGTATCATGATAGGGAAATCAGCCATTAAAGCACATGACACATTGTTGAAATTTTTTTCCTGTCATCTTCACCCTTAGATCTGCTTCAGTGTCGCTGTCAGCGTTGCGCATGAGCTGAAGCAGAACGTAACCTACATCGACACAAACGGAGGAATATGTGCTAACCGGCTGCTCCAGATGCTTCAGGAGAAAACCATGGATTCAGCAGAGCAGGTAGAACTCGAAACGATTCCCCTCAATGTTTTCCATTTTGACTGTTTAGAGGGCATTACATTTTTTGGATTATACATTCATTGTTTTTTTTAGTACCACCCTGTAAGTAAGGACAGGAACTGTGTTTTAGGAAAGTTGCATGCTGTTAAATGTAGCTAATCAACGGACAAAACGTGCTTTAAAAACGTACAAATAAAAAGCGCTGTTTATAGATGAACGCTCTTCAGAGGATCGGCGTGTTCAGAGCGTTCGACGTCTTCGCCTTGCTGTCCTGCCTTCAAAATCTTAGAGCCAACAGTCTCCAGATGGTAAATTGCTTTTATTTGAGTTTCTTAATAAAAAAAAATCAAAAATGCTAAATGTTTTATTTATTTATTTATTTATTTAATCATCATTAGGGAACTGTTGGTAGCGGTTCAGTCAAAGTCGTGATCGTGGATTCCGTGTCGGCCGTCCTCTCCCATATGCTTGGAGGAAAACAGAACGAAGGTGGACTTTATAAAAAAAAAAAAATCTGTTTCTCGACTTTGTGCGGTTAAATGCGTGAGAATCCGTGCCATTTCCCATAGGCATGTCCCTGATGATGCAGGTGGCTACAGAGCTGAAAACGATCGCCAAGGATTTTAACGTCGCCGTTCTGGTAAGTACTCGTTCTTGAATTTGCGAACGGTTCACAGCGAATGCGCAAGGAAACATTATTGCGCTGTGAATGTGTCAGGTGAGCAATCATGTAACACGTGATGGGAACAATCAGCTGAAGGCGGGACTGGGGCAGTCATGGAGCCACGTTCCACGCACGCGTATCCTCCTGCAGCGAGGGGAGCAGCCTGGAGCTTCCTCAAGCCTACGCACGGCCACAATCCTAAAATCATCACGACAGGTCAGTTATTTTTTTTTACCGCCTACTACCAGGCCTCCTCACATCACCTACATCAGTACCTGACTTGTGCCTAAACGAGCACAGATGTCTAAAAACCACGCTCCAAAATCTTATCCCTAGAAGGTTAGAAGTTATTCTAAGAGGAAATTGGGAATAAATGTGGAATGGGATGTTTAAAGCACATACAATATGGTCAGGTGTCGGTAGATATAATGTCCCTATAATGTATAATCAAAATAAAAGGTCCTTTTTATAATCAGACACCAGAAAAGCTTAATATAAATGTCTTTTTTAACCATGACACAGAATACTATGTACATGATGTGGTATCAAAAAGTTTCAAGACTAGCTCTTAAACATAAAGAAAGTACTTTATTTATCTACGTTTACACACTTCATCTTCAGGAAGAGGGCAAAGTCCGCAGGAGACAAATCTGGCGAGTAGGATGGGCGCGAGATTTTGTAGATCGTTTTCTCCGACGATCATTATGCACAAGTTTCCTAATAGTTTCGACATTTTCGGGAGTAGAGCTCGTCCTGATCTCTCGTCGTCTTCCAGCAAGGTTCTTCTGCTACTGAAACACCTTGAACGACTCGGTGCAGCAACACCATACGTTCTAGGTCTCTGTGGCAGATTTGCACAGAATTTCAAGTTTTCTCCTTGTTCCAACTTCGCTGTCTATGATGAAATCGCAGAATTTCATTATTTCAAAGAAATTATTTTGACTTACCTGATTTGAGTTCTTTGATTTCCAGTGTTAACCATTTAGTTTTCCAATGGTGCCAATCATTTTGGAGTATTGCATTTAAGAAAACCCTCTTCAAATTAAAAATAAAAGGAAAAATGTTGGCGTAGACATTTGCTACTGAAAAATGAGATGGTACTAATGATATTTGGGTGTTTGTTTTTTTGTTCTTGGTTTATCTTAAAGCCCTGCTACTTGATGGAGGAGTTCCATTTGAGTCCTCAGGAAGTGTCACAGACTGGGTTTGCTGGGAAGAGAAAATTGGACACCGATTCATAACATGCTACAGTGCAACTTTTAGGTACCTAACATTCAGAAGCCTCATGAATGGAATATATACAGTAGTACTATAAATATTACTACACTTGACTTTTACAGCTATATGAGGTTCTTCTCCAAAATGTTACCATAAAGTTGGAGGCTCACAACATGTCTACGGATGCGGTAGCATGACATTTCCGTTTCACTTGAACTAGGAGACCTAAACCTCTAGCGTAACAATGCCCCTGTGCACAAAGCGAGCTTTATGAAGATATGTTTTGCATGGGTTGGAGTTGTTCTAGAGCACTGACCTCAACCTTATTGAACACCTTTGGGATGAATGCAAATGCTGATTGCACCCCAGACCTCCTCGCCTCCATCAGTACTTGAATTTACTAAAACTCTTGAGGCACAAATCTCCATAAATCTTTCAAGAAAAGTGGAGGATATTATAACAGCAAATGGGGACTAAATGTGGAATGTTCAAACAGCACATATGAATCTTATGCTCGGGTGTTCACAAACTTATAAAGAACAACCACTCAGGAGTTGGTTATAGCAGGGAATGAACTACAATAACCCTGAAACAAGCGATTTCCTGTTGAACAATGCAAGCGGTTCCTATAGTAACTATAGTGTAATAATAAGCGTGAATGAATCCGTGATGTGGTACCATTGAATACCACACCAGGAATTAATAGTTAAACACGTATTATTGTATATGTACACACACCTGTATGGGAAACTTCAGAAACCTGGGGGGGCGGAACCAAGGCAAATACGCAGATAAACGAGCAGTGTTTTATTTTTTCTGTGAGAAACGTCCAGTGTCTCAACATGATCGATTTTGAAAAAGAAAAAAAAAAAAAACATGAAATATTTCAACATTCTAAATAAGCTTTAAAAATGTCCAAACTACTCTGCACCAGTCATTAATGACGATTTGTTATCTAATAAAATATGTCCACTTGTATTGCTTTATGTTGGTGGTGTTATAATGAAAATCATTGTGTAATACTACACACGTTTACAAATACTGGTTCTCTCACTATAATCTGCATTGTGTGTGTGTGTGTGTGTATGTATGTATATATAT
>JAAIIK010000078.1:3089966-3120849 GCA_014706435.1 Silurus glanis
AGAAATAGTATTTTATAAAAAATAAAAGAAAATCAAAGACTTGGCACAATTAAATTGATTAAATAAAATGTAATAAATGGAAATATTAAATACTTCAAATTTTTTAGGCCCCATACAAATCATACAGATGTGTATGTGTGTGTTTTTACATTAGATTTTCTAAAGATATGTTCTATTTAACTGTTTTACTTATTTCAGCATACTTTCACAAATGTCTTCATTCCTTTGCACCCTCAATAATGGGAATTAAATTGTTTTTTTCTCCTTTCAAGAATTGTTTTAAGCTGGACATAATGCACGCGCAATACAATTCGTATTTCCGGTACGACGCGAGTAGCCGCACGACACTGTGCTAACTCTAATTTCTTTTTTCTACCTCTGGCATGATTGTGTATGATTTAAAGTTTAATAATAATAAAAAAAATGAAATAAAAAAATGCGCTCAAAGTGCAAGGCGGAGACTAAACAAACTTGTGGCCCGCCACTTAAAACGTTCCTGAGGGAAATCAGATTTTAACTATGTTCCGCACGGAAAAAGGATTACTCGGGAAAGCCCTGTACCGAATTATTTCGGTATGAATACGTGTACTGCTGCACCCCTACTCCATGTAAAATAGTACTGAACTGTATTCAAAACTAATCGGTAAGGTTTTTTCCGGGAAGTTCCAGCAATCAAATATCGTTGTCGATTAATCGGCAAAAGCGATGAATGGGTTGACCTCTAGTGAGGAAACGTCCTTGGAACAGATATCCTGTCAGAAATCTTTATACTGAGGGTATAACACTGGAGGCTCCTTCCAAAAATGCTGCACTTTACAATAAATGCTCCTCTACATGTGATGCATTAATATATTTCGCCTTGCAGCAGACATGCTGTTATAAATCAACACTTTAGAGAAGCTGAAAACTCACATTGGCTCTGTGTGAGTCACGTGCTGTGTTTTTTTTTTTCCCTCCACTTCATCGCACAAAAAGAACACTGACCTTGTCATGCTGTGGGGCAGCTGCTTTAGCCGGAGACGCTTTCGCTTTGCTTTGGCCGTTGCTGTGAACTGGTTCGACCTTAATCTGAAACGAATCAGAGCAAGTGACCTGAGTGAGACTCTGTAGTAGAGCGGGAAAAGCAGAGCAAAATGCACGCTGGGAAAAAAAACTAAAACACACACACACAAAAAAAAAAAGACCTTCTTTGCGCTGTGTTCCTCGGAGGCCAGCTTCCTTTTGGCAGGGGCTGGAGTTGCAGGTTTCACCGCCTTTGGCTTTGGAGTGTGACCATTTTCTGGGAAGGGGGAAAATTCAGGGATATGGCATCAATTAAGGCTCAACCAACCACTTTTTTTTTTTTTTAAGAAGATCAAGTTTTACAGATTAGAGGGATGCATTAGGAATGGGATCCCGCGGGACCCAACACAAATCCCGCTGGTTGTAATGTTTTGTTTGAAAATTGTTTGGAAAGTTAGTTTTTTTAGGCTAATAAAAAAATGTAAATAAATAAAGATCCGAAAGGTTGTCCTAGTTGCCATGTATGGTGCTTTAATTTAGCATTGCTTTATTTTACAGTTCAATGGTTTGTGTCTGTTATTATTCTGTAAGTTAATCGTAGCCCAAACATGTGTGTAAATTTTTACACAATCATTAAAAGCTGTGACAGAATCTTAGCGGGAGTGGAAAAAAAAAAAATCATGGGAGCGGGTGGACACGAGCGGTAATGGTCATTAATTCAGCGGGAGCAGGAGTAAGAAAACTACAGATCTCCTGACCTACTGGTGTACTGACAAAGCGCTCAAACACTTGCGTTAACTGTAATCGCTAATTCGAATATTTTGCCTGACATTCAAATGATCTACACGAGATCAGACCGAATTGTATGTAGAGTCGGAACTGATGCTTGGGCCCGACCGGATGCACTTACTGGCTTTGTTTGGGTTTGCTGCGCTGTTCGAGGTGGACGGTGAGCTGCCTCCGCTGTCTCCTCCTGAAGAGCCCTTGTCGTTCTTGCTGCTTGTAGAAGGCCCCGATGTCACCTCGAAGTCGCTTCTCTCCTTCGAGACACGGTAAAGTTCCTACAACGTGGACATGTCAATCATTTAGCCCATATCTGTTCTGTTTAAATCATCGTATTGCCATGTAATTTACCCCGGGCTTCACCCAAACATCACACTATGAACACTGGATACACGGCCGTACAGTGAATCCAGAAAGAATCCACAGCGCTTCACTTTTTCCACATTTTGTTATGTTACCGTCTTATTCCAAAATGGATTAAATTGCTTCACTGTAGGAATGATATTGCCCAGGTGGTGAGCAGTGCCTGATTTCCTCCAGACATGACATCTTTCTCATGGTCTGAGAGTCCTTCAGGTGCCAGTCATGTGGCTCTCATGTGCCTTTTACTGAGGAGTGGCTTCCGTCTGGCCACTTTATCATACAGGTCCGATTGGTGGAGTGGAGCTCGATACAACCCTGTCTCAGAGGTCTACAGACAATTCCTTGGACTTCATGGTTTGTGCTCTGACATGCACTGTTAACTGTGGGACCTCATAGACTGGTGCGTGCCTTTCCAAATCATGTCCAATCAACTGAATTTACCACAAGTGGACTCCAATCAAGTTGTGGAAACATCTCAAGGATGATCAGTGGAAACCGGATGCACCGGAGCTCAATTTTGAGTGCCAATGCAACGGCTGTGAATACTTATGTACGTGATTTTTTTCGAACAAAACAAAAACTTCAAAACAAACTTCTTACACGTTGTTATTATAGGAATATTGTTTGTAGAATTTTGAGGAAAGAAATTTGAATCCATTTTGGAATAAAACTGCAACAAAATGTGGAAAAGGTGTAGCGTTGTGAATACTTTCCGGATGCATTGTATAGAACGCCTTTGTTTTTGTTTTTTTCCTGCACAAAACCAAAACTATGAGATGGAACTGGAACACCATGCCTTCCTGCCACACATCAATACCGCTCACAGGTTTGGTCCCGGATGTTCACCCGCCAGGTGTCCACATACTTTTGTCCAAAGAGTACGTGTATACATTAAGGTGATTATCCTTTTTTTTTTTTTTTTTTTTTTTTTTTTTAAAAGTTGACGCACCTTGAGCTGGGGGAGGTTGGTGGCCGTCTTCCAGTCCTTATCGTCCCGCATGCGAGTGCACCGAGGGAACCGGATGGAGATGCCGTCGGCTGTGTGCATTTCGGACTTGGAGAACTCGGCGCCTGTGATCTCCCAAACAGGGGCTTTCTGTGAGCAAGAGAAACGTTGCACTTTTACCAAACATGTTATTACAAAAAAAAATGCGCTACTAATTTAATTATTACCGTATATTATATTGTTTACAATTATAGGAAGGTCGTTCTCTTGTAATTGTTTTTTTTAACCAACTCTGGAGACTACTTCCATAAAATGTAAGAAAACTTCAGCATATGAACTTACAAACTAATATATATAGGTTTATTGTTTTGCAACACCCCAGCTTCAAATACATCTTTTCAGCTGTTACTATAGAAACAATAACAAAGGCATATTTTAATACTACATTTCTTAATACAGGGTTTCTGCAGGTTTCACAAAGTCAAATTTAAGTCCCTTTTAGACCATTAAGAATGAAATTCAAGATCTACATCACAACATCAAAAACACACACTAATACGTTGTTAGCTTTAACCGAGCACTAAATTAGTTTTTTTAAGCAAATCGCTAAACTTGCACTTCTTCATAGCTGAAAAATAAAATCCGTTTTACGTCTGTGGTACGATCCAAGAGAGATTTGCACCAGTTACAGAAAGCTGATTGGCTGTTGCATTGGTCTCGTTTGTAGTCGTAACACAACAAATTATATTTGGACCAGCGAAAGATTTAGGACCTAGAACAGCAAATTGAAAACTTTGAAAGGCCTAAAAGTATGATCTTTTTAATATACCCTGTGAAAACCCTGTAATAATAGTCCTACACCTAACAATGAGACCAGCGCAGAAACCAGATTTACTCTTAGGAGGAAAAACAAACCAGAAAAGACAATTACTACTGCTTTTATAAAATGTAATTATTTTTTTTTACCTCAGGATCTCGGATGAGAAAATCTGGATAGTAGTTCTTGACTATTTTTAGCCATGGTGGGATCTTGCTCGGATCCTTTGAAAGAGAGATGCGTGAAAAACAATTAACATCAGTGTGTTGCAATTGGGGTCGTAAAGTTCCGGGAATTTTCGAGATTGGTAACTTTCCATGGGAAAATCTGGGCATTAACGGGAATTTAAAAAAAGAACTTAAATGTAGTTGGGGGAAATAAAATCTTGCTGGATAATTTTGGATAAACCCACCAGCTTTTATGCAATTTCTGTTGAATTTGCACATTCATCACTCACATGCACACAGCACATATACTACAGGGCAACTGAGGCCACACCCCCTACATGCACTGTGCATTATGCCGTAATATAACACACATTTCTTGAATCCTGAAATTGAATTGAAAATGTCGATCTTGGCGAGGAAACACGTAAATTACAAAATATTACATACATTTATGTTTAAATTTCCTTGTGCTGTGTGTGAGTTATTGTGCAACAAAATTATACTAACAATTAAACCAAAGGCAAAAATTTAATAAAAAAATCTGTATTATTTTGCATGATGTCAGCTTATGACCAATTCCTATAAATTGAAAAGATTTTAAACGTTTGTTTTTTTTCCCCAAACAATTTGACAAATCAAAATTCCCCGGATGAAGTTCCCATGGAAAGTTTGCGGATTTTTTTTTTCCGCAAACCTGGTTGCAGTTATGGGGTCACGGGGTTAGTTATGTAGACGGAGTTATGTAGTAACTTATGTTAGTTATGTAGTCTCGGCCCGGGATCGCTTTTACCTTGCCGATTTTAATGACGTCCAGCTCCTTCTGCAGTCTGGCGAGCGTGGCGTCGTCGTAGCCTCCGGAGCATTTCGTCACCGTGCACCATTTCTTTGAGGCGGGATCGTAGCAGCCCATGAGGAAACTGGACATGATTCCGCCTGCGTAAACCGAAAGAGATGAAACGAATGAAAACGGTTCGCTTTGGAATAATTACAAAAGCATCATCTAGGATTAGTAAAGGGCCATGAAAAAATATACTCTCCACACCTTTTGAGCCTGATCCATAAAACGCCCCCAAAACCACTAAATCTGCAGTGTCTGCCATCGCGCCTTCATTCAGGTAGTCTTTCTTCACCTTCAGCCAGTGGCGTTTGCCGGGTTCGTATGCCCCCTGAGATATACAATGATCAGCTCTCAGTCTCGTACATCGTACCTCGCCTCAGCCCCATCAAACTGCTATTGTTAGAGCATTGAGCAGGACATTTAACCCTTAACTGGATTTACCTTGATGTCTTTCAGAACAAGTCCCTCCAGTCCCTCTCTGATGACTCGCGTGATCATTTCAGCCAAGTCGGCCGCTCTCTGTCGGAACACAACCCTGCGTTTATTCTAGTTTGCAAAACATATCTCTCTAATTCCGTATGTAATCCGGAAAAGGTAAATGTACCGTGACATGCTTCATCTCCGAGAACAAAATCCTGTTCGGCACTTCCACCATGTTGTCATGAAGGAATTTTCGCCTCTCGCAAAGCGGCCTGGGAAAACACAACACCGAAATCGTACAAAACACCATGTTATGAATGAATGAAACTTTATGACCACTGACAGGTGAAGTGAAGAACACTGATTATCTCTTCATCATGGCACCTGATAGCGGGTGCGATTTATTAGGCAGCAAGTGAAACATTTCGTCTTAGAAGTTGACGTGTTAGAAGCAGGAAAAATGGGGATACAGATTTTTTTTTTCCCGGGTTGCATGATATTAACTCGCCGGGCAAAATAAGAAGGCTTGAATATTGTCAGTAATAAAGCACTCACTTGTCCATGAGGCTGACCCCATTGAAATAAATGCAGTCGAAAACGAACAGGCCCACTTGTGCGTCTTGGAACGCCGCTTTCTGAAACACAGTCACGAATCACTGTCACATGTGCAGTCTTGTTAAAATAAACCTTGTGGCAAAAACAAATAAAAACTCACTTTGTGGACTCCTAACGTCCCAAATGGCAGAGGCTTACTGGTATTGGTATCAATCAGGAGAACCTCGGCGTCTAGAATCATGCTGTGGCCTCCAGCAAAAGCCTGAGGTATGAACTCTTTGAAGTGGGCCACCTGGAAAAGAAAGGGGGAAAGAAATCAAATCAATACACACACACACACACACACCTTTCAAAATATGGATACTTTGGACACAGTTTTGACAGGTTTACTTAGGGTGTACTCACTTTTGTTGCCAGCTTTTTAAAGGACAGTAAATCTGTTCTGCTGCACATTGACTACTCTAAAGTACATCCAAGTGTAATTTGGTATTGTCCCTTGAGAACATGTACTAATATGGTTGCTGAAATGCGAGTCACTGTTGTGCGACACTGTATGTATATAAATTGCGTGTATAAAAGATATAAACACTGGGACGTATGCGATGCGGTACCTTGTGAGGCAGCACGGGTTTGAGGCTGCGGCTGAAGTAGCTGAAGTGGTTGCCGTTCTTGTGCACTTGCACGCGCTCGCCGTCGTACTTGATCTCGGAGTACATTCCGTTCGGGCATTTCTTCATGGCGTACTCGACGGACTTGCAGGCTTCTGCCTGGATGTGAGGAACAGTGAGAAGAAGAAGAAGCACAAGAGCTAATAAGTCATAGGTGTCTCAGGGTTGAAATCCACAAGCTTTGCTAGACATTTAAACGAAAAGGTCAGACCAGCATGGGCTGCACAGGGGTCATAAGCGTTGCTTCTATGCTTAGGAGTTTCCTCGGGCCGCCCCCGTTCAATGCCTCCTCCTGATTGCGTAGAACTCTGTCGACCACGTCGCCCAGGTTCCGAGAGGCTTTGAAAGCATCGTAGGCGTTGGGGTCTAAAGCATCCAGGCTGTGCAGAAGGAAAGAGGGGTGTTAATACTTTTTTGGCTCAGACAAAATCATGCTGCATGGGTTGATTATTGTCTGCACTGCAAGAGGTATCAATTTAATACAGATGCCTATTTTTGGGGCAGGAAATACTTACACGTGTTTGGCCCCTGAATTGATCTTCAAATCATGTTTTACCAGACGGATGTAACACTTCAAGTCGTTCCCTGTGCATCTGTTATTCAAAACAAATGATTTTTTTTAATTTATCTGCCAACCAAAAAAAGTAATCATTAAATCACAGTACTCTACAAGTACAAGAAAACAAGAACACACTTTTTGGCGATTTCCTCCAGTTCCGCCTGCTGCTCATCTTCTTTAGTGAGCTGAGCCAGGCGGTTTAGTGAGGCGTCCACTTCCTGGATGGTCAGCAGACTCTTGGTTGAAGGAGGGAACGAGTTGCTGGCGTCAAAAAACATCCTCACCGTCTCTGAGACGTCTCCCTTTAAAACAACAAAAAAAGGTTTTTTCCCCCGCCTCAATCGTTCAAGCAAATCATTATTTCGTTACGAGATTACTGACCTGTTCGAGGTCGCGCACCATCTCGTCCTGGTTGCAGTTCAGGATGCGGCTGAAGAGTTTGACGATTTGCTTGTCATTGAGGTTGTAGACGCTTTTCACGACGCCTGGGAGGAGCAGCTTCACCGTCAGGAAGAGATCGCCCTTAAACTTATCTGTTGGAAAGAAAGAGATAGAGGGAAGAAGAAGAGGAACAGGTTGCTCTAGTTCTCGGACATTTCTGTGAAACCATCCTGATTTAAAACTTGTTCGAGTGAGTCGAGATCACCTCCACCAGAACCCTTCTTTAGGAAGTCCCTGATGATTTCAGTCTTCGTGTTGTAGCTGGACTTCTCGGCCACCATGGCGCAGAGTTTGCGGAACTCGCGGAACAGGCAGTCCTTGTGGTCCGGCTGGCAGAACTGAGCGGACAGAACGCTGCCCCGGGGGGCTTTAGCGGGGGACGGGCCTGGACTCGACGAGGATGAACCGGCTTTTGTTGCTGTGGAAGGAACACAGCACATTTACTCAGGGTCGCAAAATTTCCAGTTTTTTTTTTTCTTTAAAAGACTTGAAGACAGTTTAATTTCTACAATCACATGCACACAGCACACTCACTAAGGCCACACTAAGGAACCCTGGCTGAAATACGCACTCCCGCTTTAACTGCTACAGCTTTAACAGCTTGTTATTCACTTTGCCTTCGCTTCAATAAATACCTGTGAAGCCGGAAAACTTGCGCGGCGCATTCACGGTCGGATCAGCGGGAGGAGCAGATAACTCCCCGCTGGTGTTCAACTTGGCCTGCACCTTCTTCTTTGGACTCGCTTTAGCCTTGGATGCCAGATCTGCGCACAAGATTTACGCAGAGCTTAACAATTAATTATTTCAATCGTCGTCAACACCGGTCATCGAGCGTACGCGCCATACCTGCGACAAGCTTATTGATCAGCTCTTTCTCCTCGTCCTGCAGCTCCTCCCAGCCCTCCAGGTCAGTAATATCCTCGATCTTCTTAGTGGTGGCCCGGGCGCGCTCGAGCTTCTCGAAGATGCACTTCACGTGATACCACTCCTTCATCTCGCCGGCGGACTCGCTGAACGGGTTGGGTACGATCTTCCCGATGCGCACCAGCCCCTTCACGATCTTGTCCTTGCATTTCTTGCAGCCCGCCTGGCCACGCTTGGCGTACTCCACGCAGTATCTCTGCTCAGCCATTTCCAACCGATTGTCCTTCCACACGGCTCGAGAGAGGGCTAGGAAAGACGGAGACGAGAGACCGAAGCGTCTCGACTGAGGTCTCGCTGATGAGGCAAAGCCCCAAACGTCGATTAAAGGACGAGAGTGCTCCTGGAGGAGAGGCGTACACACACGGATTGTCCTGCAAAAGGTTCTTGCTGCCTTGCAAAACCAGGGCCCATGCATCCAGGTTAGGTCAAAAGGCGGGGCATCATACACACAGGCAATGTGAATCCTAGGGGACGGGATGGAGAAAGATCAAAATCAGCAACACTTTTACTTTTCACGTGGTATACTTAGCCCTATCCTGTGACGTCACAAGAATAAACCGGATATGCTTTCAAGTGAAGCTTGAAAACTGAAATGCTGCGTTTAATTACATATATATATTAAAAGTAAAATAGCAAGTAAATATTAACTCCAAACCAACCACTATACCTTTTATTTTTTGAATACAAAAATATTAGAGTAAATGTTGCCACGTAAACAAAAGCGTCAACTGAGTAAACATGCTCAATTCGCATTATAACAAAATACCCTGAAAAACTGTATAACAACTAGAGTGAAATTCTGCAAATACATTTACATTTATAATTCATAAATACTCACAAAACGTGAAAATGCTGTTTACTGAAACCACGACAACGAAGCTAGTAGGCTTGACTAACTTGTTCGACCCCATATAGCGTCTCAAGTCTATGGTTTAATCCATATTCCATAGCAAGTGCACTAGATAGGGTGTCTAACTCGTATTGTACTACACCACACGTAGTGCACTTAAATAAAGAGCTCAGCCGCATTTAGGATTCGGCCTGAACCCTGCACTCACTAGTGCGGCTAAAGCTAGCTCGATTGTTAGCTAAGTGTTGAATAAACGTTCATGCCTGTTAGAAAACAAACCCGTCTTACCTCCTTGCTATTTCGTTTCTCTTCTCGTCCTAATTCCAATTATTTTTCGTAGTATTATTTGATTTAAAACGGCTTGTGTAATGGGACAGTCGCTCTCACTGCACAGTGCATTCCCTTTAAGTCAAATCCACGCGCTTCCTCTTTGTTTGCGTGCACTTCCCGGGCACTGCGCATGCGCACATTTCGCTTTGGCCGACTTTAAAAACCCCGCCTCTTCCTCAGGGTTATCAAAGGATAGCAGACGTTGAGGCATCCATTTAGTCAAAATATAATGATTTTCCAGCCATATATTAAGTCTTATTTAATATATCCATGTGCAGACATTTGTCGTGATTGTATCAAGGCAAATTTGTGGATATTCCCATTTACACCTATTCACATCCACACACTCCCCAGTCCAATACAGCGGATTTATTCACTACTGGTTTACTGTCCCCTCAACACTAAGTTTTTCTTGGTCTGAATCGAGCACTCTGTAGTACATTCATAATAAAGAAGAAATAAATGCAATACAAACATTAATAAACTGCCATTAGGCTATAAAGAAACCAGAGTACTGCCAAGATATCCAGTTTATTCTGATCTACCAGTTCCAAACACACAGGCCAAGCTGGTCAAATAGATGGCCTACATTTAGCAGTGTCCTTAAATCGATAAATCTGTTTTTTAAGGCATTTGCCTTCCTGTAGCGTATTTGCTAGTCAGAATAAATTGGATCTGGAAGCAGTATACTGTTCATTCCATTAGTATAATGGTTTCATTGATGGTTTCACATTGTGTCACAATGCGATTTTATCATGGACAGCAAGTTAGAACAAAGAGCAAACGTGAAATTTTGCATGAAAATGGGCAAATCTGCCTCAGAGACGTTTGACACGACATACGTTGGACATGCTTCAATGAGTCATCCGAGGTATTTTGAGCGGCACGCGCACTTCATGAGCGGGATAACATCTCTGGAAGATGACGAGAGATCAGGAAGACCTTCAACGACCTTCAATTTATTAAGAAATTTCCCCACTGTGGGACGAATAAAGGTATATCTTATCTTAAAGGTATATCTTAACGAGCTCAGCTCCCGAAAATATCGAAACCGTTCAGCAACTTGTGCATGGTGATCGTCGGAGAACAACCCACACGATCTCACTTCCGCACCCACCGGACTCGTGGCGCCTGCGGACTTCGCCGTCTTCTCAATGATAAAGACCATAAAGGTCACATCACCATAAAGGTCCACCATAAAGGTCACCGTTCTGACACCATTGCGGAAAGATCCGGGGGCGAATCGCAGACGGGGCTTGACACCCCTCGAAAAGAAGACTTCCAGGACACGTCCAGAAATGCTGGGAGCACTGTATTGCTTTGCAGAGGTATTTTGAAGGTAATAGTGTGTAAATGTAGATAAATAAAGTACTTTCTTGTAAACAGAACAGGTTTCTGAAACCTTTTAATACTACCTTGTATGTTACACATACACATCGCAAACCCCGACCCAACAGGTAATTCCTCTGCTTTCACATATGCACACAGTTGGCAAACCTTCAGCTTGTCACCGTTATGGATGACCCTGCCGAGCATTCAGCACCCTGTGTTGCTGATAACCCCATTCTCACTAAACAGACCATGGCTCCGTCTGTTGTTGATAATACTTATAGGCCATCTGTGCCCATTACACATCAGACCAGAACTGCTGTCCCAGATGAACAGGTCAATGTGGTACTGCACTCGACACACCTTGAAATTATGGATATGGCCCCTGGATGTGAGTAATGGCACCCAAGCCAAGTTTCTGACTGAAATATCCCAGTCTATTCATCACTCTTCAGTAATCCACCACTTTGCTTTATGGATCTGGAAGCTACGTCTTGTATACAGCTTTATTTTTCTCCCAAACATGCCAGTGGTTTGTAGTAGCCAAAAAAGGCATTTCATGTATTGTGCATTATTAATAATTTAAATAATGTTTAAAAACTCAAAATTATTATATATCATTAAATGCAAAAAAAAAAATTAAATAAATAAAAACATTATTATGATCTAAAACATCTGGGAAGATGCACAGCCCTTTATAAGGCCAAAATGAGGCCCAACTCTTCTGAACAATATAATTTCCTCAGGCCTGGTGCTACATAAAATTGACTCAATAACTCAATGAGTTTTGGGTCAAGGGTCTTTTATTGACAGATACTGTCATATACAGTACAGCACAATACACAGTCAAACAATACTACATTCCCAAGGAAAATTTAAATTTAACATTATGAGACACAAAACAACCCAGGACACTACTAAATATACAGCATCCCAGTATATTCCATTTAAAATATGTATTGTATATATAATCTATCTAATTGTATTGAATTATTCTGGAACTATCCATATTCCTATTGTTTGTATCTTGGCTTTTTCTAGAAATGGTTTATATTTCAATCTCTTACACAAGAGGACCTCAGAAATGCTTGCATTTCCTCTACAACCCAGAAGATGTCAGAATTTGTCTCCTGCAAATATCAGAAGATTTCAGGGGGAAAAAATAAATAAACCACAACAACAACTTACTCTTGTTTACACCCGGGTCTTCATTAATTCTCAGTGTCTGTTCATTTTTGTTAATCACCTTTAAACCGTCACCACCCAGTGATCAGAGCTACTCATCCCAACATGAGGCATGCGGATTTGGTCAGCGTCTGCAAACAATTTCAAAGGTTTTAAAATGTTCGGGTTTGATAGCCAAAGACGTGATTTACACCCATCCACCACTTCAGCTCATCTCAGAGCACACATGCCGGATGATCGCACTGCTGTTTATTGGTTCTCTGCCTGACTAAAAGAAAGGGTTCGGCAGGCCATCCCATTGGACGTTGATGCATCATATACAGTATATAAACTTTCTTTCGGCTTCTCCCGTTAGGGGTCGCCACAGCGGATCCTCCGCACGTTTGATTTGGCACATGTTTTTACGCTGGATGCCCTTCCTAACGCAACCCTCCCCAATTTATCCGGGGTTGGGACCGGCACTGAAAGTGGCTGGGGTTGGTTCCCTGACCGGGGATCGAACCCAGGCTGTAGCGGTGAGAGTGCCGCATTCTAACCACTAGACCACCAGGGAACCCCATCATATACAGTATATATTGCTGAAAAAATTAGGTTGACACATGGACAGACAGGGAATCAGTCTCACTAGGAGTTACCTTAATCTTTACAAATTTCAGAACATTTAATCCAAGAAAGGAATATTTTGTATCTTGAAAGTGTTGGGTCAAAGTTTCCTTGAGTGCTTCAAATTGAATCTAGTACAGATCATTGTAGTCTTGTTGAAAGTTTCATCCCTGCCTCAACCTCCTGGTAGAGGCAAACAATTTTTTGGAGAAAATATTGAAGTGAATATTAAGTGAATATAGAAGCATAATACAGTGAGGGGAAACAAACATTTGGATTTTTTTGGATTTTACATGTATGGCCAAATAGCATAAATGTATTGCAGAAAAACAGCCCATATTAGGATGCTCCCACCACCATGCTTCTCTGTGTTCTTACAGGTTTATACAGGCAACTCTTGTATCTTCCATCATGGTAAGATGAATTATTGTCAAAGGTTTTGTCTGACCTCTTTTTAATGTGTGTAAATGCTATTAGATGAATGTCTCTTTGCTTCAGTATTGTAGAGTTCGTTGCTTCTTGCTCTTGTTCACTGTTGCTTTTGTGTCAGGGATTATCCCCTTCATGCTAAATGCTGCATGCCAGCTTGTGGAAAACACATTTCTGCATTTTATTCCCTGTATTAATTGTTACATTTGTTTGTTTTATTTTATTTCTCCACCCAGTCTGATAATTGGTTTTTCTGTTTATGAGTTTTTCCATTCACAGCTGTTCCCATTTCTGTGTTTATTAGCTATCTGCCGTATACCAAACCTTGCATTATTCCATTGTATTGTAGTATCTTTAAATATTGTTACATCTTGTTTCTCATTTGTCATAGTCTGGATCACGTTGATGTCAGTCGTCTGACCTTTGCCTGTGTTTCATATTTATGCACCTAGATTATGCTTCGGATTTGCCTGTATTGGAATATTTATATTCATAATCTATTCATTTCTACATGCTTGGCACTACTGCTATTCATACTAATGGCTTCTTATTTACCTTCCTTAATCCCTTTTGTCATTCACTTCCCAAAGATAGTCGGCTTGTTCTGGATCCATGAACTTCTTACCTCAATATTACTGAACCAATTGTCCTGACACGGATGTTTACGGTCTTTGCTAGAGCTCTGTATCTTTTCCCATTCCGGTGTTGTTAAATCATTTTGTCCCTGGGAATCCCTTCATGTATGGTACCAAACAACATTATTCTAGAAGTCTGGCAGCCTTAAAATGGTGGTTTGCCAGTGCCTTCACTCTACAGTATAACTTCTTTCAACTAATACACATTAGGTAGCAACACCCCTACATTGTTCTTTTTGAACAAAAGAGCACTATTTCCTCCTCCAAGACAACTATAGTGTGCATCTAGGAAAACATTCCTCATATGTAGCTTTGCTTGAGAGAAAAAACACTTCTCAGATGACATTTTTTCTCCTACACCGAGGAACATTTTTATAATATGAATACATCTTGCAGCAAATGTAAATTATTAGAATACACAGCACTTATAAATGCAGTTTTAATGATCTATCTGTTGCACTCCATTTCTTTCATTTGCATATCTGAAGGGGCTGATACAGAGCTCGGCGCTACGAACTGATAACCAGAGGTTTGCTCATTCTGAGCCCTGGGCCTTTTTGGTTGGGGGGGTTAGGGAGAGATTAATTAGTGAGGAACACTGCTGCAGAATCTCTGTGGCTGGATAAACCTTTTAGCTACGCACTTTTTTTTCTTTTTTTCTTTTTTTTTTTCTTACCCAAGCAACATGTTCCTGCAAAACAACATTATTATAATCAGCCTGCACTGTGTAGGAGCAGACTAAATTTATGAAACATTCAATCTTGATCTTTTTAGCCTTGTGTCTCATCTGATATGGGCCAAAGAGGCGGTAGTAAAAAAAAAAAAACGGAATACAACATCTGAGAAAATTGAAATGTGAGAAAATTCTTTTTAGGACTTTAAAGCCAACTTCTAAGAGAATGCATGATGCAAAGTATATCTTAGAGAATACACAATGCAGCCTATAATTTACTGCCTCTGGCTCGGAACAGCAGAAAACACAAATTAGGAAGACGGGATCTAATAGTCTTTATTCTAGCTTGATTTCCACGGTAGCACGGCTTCATTCCTCCAAATCCCAGAGCCTGAGCATTTTCTCTAAGTAAGTTGCATAAATCTTCATATTATGGTTTATGTATGCCAATGCAAAAAATATCAAATCAAACTTGTTGCAGCTATATGCAGCTTTTTTAAAGTATTGTTTTTCAAATCAGGAGATGATGATGATTACAAAAGCATACCTGCAATCTTTGAATTGATTTTGCTGTTTGTTTGGTGATAATTAAAAAAAAAAAATGAATCTATGTTCAAGATCTAACCTCCTGACAGAGGCAACCAGATTCTGGGCTAAAATACTTCATTTTAGTCCAATGCATTCAAATGCTTAGCCAAATTTGTAAACCAAAAACCAACCCCAATGCATCCACCATATCCATCCATGGTATATTTTATAATTACATTTATGAAAATGAACCCTTTTTCCTGATGCTGTTTTGGTAGCTTCAAGAGCACTTAATTGGTTCTTTTATTATGGTGTGTGTGTGTGTGTGTGTGTGTGTGTGTGTGTGTCACTTACCTTGGGAAGAGCTATGGGAAGAAAGCAAGCAGGTTGAGATAGTATGATGCATTGGCCACGTTTTACTGGGAATCCTTAAGTCATGTATTAATTTGGTTGGATTTTACTTTGGTACATAGTTTTATTCTCTAAATTCTGTGCAAATAGCTTAGAAATGGTTTCAGGGGCATTAAAAAAGAATTGTAGGCTTTAACTGGGCCTCCAAATTCTCCAGGTCTCAATCTTATGGAGCATTTATTGGAGACGCTGGATAAATACATTACATTGCCAAACGTTTATGGAAGTCGGTCAAAGTATGGTATGTGCTTTTTGAGCAATTGCTCCTCCCGCCACTCTTCTGGGAAGATGTTTCACTAGATTTTGGAGTTTGCTTGTGGAGATTTGTGATCATTCAGACACAAGGGTGTTAGTAAAATCAGGTACTGATGTAGGTGAGGTGAGGAAGCCTGGGGTGCAGTAGGAATTCCAATTCATCCCAAAGGTGTTGATGGGAATAGGGTTGAGGTCAGAGCTCTATAGCAGAGGATCCTCCACTCCAACCCATGCAAAGCATATCTTCATGGGGTTTGCTTTGTGCACAGGGGCATTGTCATGCTGGAACAAGTTTGGATCGCCTACTTTAATTGAAGGGAATATTTCATGCTACCGCATCCAGTGACACCATGTAAAATTATGTGCCTTCAGCTTTGCGATACCAGTTGGGGAAAGAACCATATATAGCTGGGAAATTCAGGTGTCCCAATACTTTTGTCAATATAGTGTAACTCCAATCCATGAAGGCCCTCTGTCATGGCACATCTTGCAGTATATATAGGGTCTGCCTCTAAGTTCCTGGTCCCAGATACCACAGTGCACCTTCAGAGGTCTTGTGGAGTTCAGTCCTTGATGGGTCAGAGCTGTTGTAAAAGCATTAGTTGAACCTTCATCATTTTAGGTTGTTGTTTTTAACATTATGGCTGATCGGAGTATATTAAACAGATCAATGTAATGTCTGTCATATGTTGCATCACAGTGCCAATGCCTTCTATCATCAATAAGACAGCCTTGGTTTTTATCTTTTGACAGTCTCCCTCTACTTTGCTGTCAGTTCTCTGTATATCACTGGCATCACATATCCTTTCTTTGGATATTACTGTCACTTGGGATTGCCACATCTCTCACCACTGATGTTTCTGCTCCTTATCTATTATTACAATATCTGCTTCTTGCTATTGCTTGCTGATCTGTCTGGATCTGGGGGTCACATGGGATTATCCTGTATATGTCATCCCATTTGGGTTTAGGAGTGTTCTTATTTCTGCATATATCTCTCAATGCTTGGATATTCCTTTTAGACTATGCAGTCTCTGTTCCAGGGTTTACCGCACCTTTGACTGATTGGTTGGTTGACCTCCAGTGATTGGTGCTTAGTGCTAGAATTTTGCCATGTCAGCCTCTATTCAGTGGAGGAATTAATCTGGCCAGGGCTCCAAGGTTTTGTTTCGAAGCACTAAATACAATGCGAAAGAAATTGGATTTGACATATTTTCAATAGATCCCCTGGCATATTTCATGCCACCTCATATTATGTTAAACCCATCTAAAATGATTGATGCGCACAAACAAAGAAGACATGTAAAGGAATAAAATACAACCAGGTGTGCTGTTCTAGGAGGATAATCAATGTCAGGTGCGGTGCAATTCAACTCAACACACAGCACTGTGAAGATGATTCTCCTATAACAGCACTTCTCAGATCGTTTTATTCTTCTTACAAGGCACAAGGCTCAAACTGAACCTTTTTGTCACAGCAAAGCCAGTCAGGCTTTTACTTCTGCCTGGGTCGAACCAAAATGTGCACTGTAACATTATTATTTCCATCGAATCCTGTCCAAGCCAATGTCAAGACATTTAATCTTTTATTTATTATTATCTCTCACCACCACTTTCTTCTGAGTTCTCATTTTTCTCCCCAAGCCCAGTCAATACTGGCCTTGAGACTGGCCTGTTTTCTCTCTCTGCACTATTCCACCACCCCCACTACCCTTCGCATCTTGCATCCTGTCCTTTTCCGTGACACCCAACACATCCCTGCTCCATCTCAGACTCGTGCTCGCTTCAAGTTCGTGTTGAAATTGTTTGATTTCCAATTAGGTTGTCTCGAATGACGTCCCTCTGGCTTTCTCCTGACCACATGACAGACAGTCCCATCGACCGTCGCTTCTCCAAAGGGAGGCTAGATAAGGTGATTGAAGAGGTGTCTGTGTGAGCCAAATGCCAAAGTGTGTACTTTAAAAACCCACGTGAAGATTTTTAAAAACTCCACTGAATTATCTGATCCGTTGCAGTACCCATCCTATGGCAACCTATTTGGCACTGCTGTGAGAAAGTGTACAATTCTTCACGGAGCGATTCCTGGGAGCTATCGGAATCATGAACGATCCGAAAATGAACTTCTCTATCAACCAAGTTCTTCTGATTATAAGCATATGAGCAACGTTCTTCTTTTTATTTTCCCCTTCACTTTTTCACTTCTGCAAACGTAATGCTGTAATGATTACATTCCATAACGAGAAGCCTTACAAATGTGTTTTGCTTGAGCAACCAAACAGCAAGAGTCACTTTATGGAAATAGAATAGTCTCATTAAATCTAAGTGCACAAACCCAAACAAATCTATGAATGTATTTGGTGGTTTATAAATAAACATTTGGTACTTATTTACATATTTCAGATGCAGAAATTGTTCCAAAAAAGAGAACCTACAAAGGTGGGTTATCATTTCAGGAGAGCCTGGAACACTGCAAATAACCAACAGACTGTGGATAGAGATAATAAAATGACATTTTGTCCCATTCTGATGTTTGATGTGAACATTAACTGAAATCCCTGACCTATATCTGCATGATTTTATGCATTGTGCTGTTGCCACATGATTGGCACAAAAATCACATTGGGCTGAATTAAACTTGCAATATTCCATCAAGAGATTTGAGAGAAAATATAGAAAATGACTGATGAAAGCCTGGGCAAGTAGTGAAGACTGCCACTAATACATATGTAAAAAAAAAAAAAATAATAATAATACTAATAATAAAGTTATTAAAAAAATAAAAAAACAATTTTTATATGACACCCTCCATCATTCATCCATTCATTCGTTTGTCCATGCAACATTTCATTAATTAAACTATTGATACAAATATTTATTCATGAATCCATCATCCATCCAGGAATTTATTTATTTAACCACTAGTCATTCATCCATTTGACCATCCAGTCATTCATTTATTTAATCATTCATCCATCTTTCCATCCATCTTTCCATCCATCTTTCCATCCATCCATCCATCCATCCATCCATCCATTTTCCTTCACCTTTTTCTGAGAAGGTCAGAACAGACTTATGTATCCTTGGTCACACATTCTAGATCCTTCTGGATAATCAATTGATGTTCCCAATATTAACGATTGAAGGTCTTATGGTCTCAATCCAGTGAATTGTGCCTGGGTTGCCAAATGTTTTTGTCAGATGTCAATCCAGAGAGCTAATATGGATAATTTTGTTCATTTTATGCAGCAACAATAAATGCATAGCTTATTCCAAATGTATAGTTATTCCATATGTATGTGGACATGATGTATTTTTTTTTATCAAAGTTACATGTGCAGAAATAGTCTAGACCTAAGACCTTGATGGAAGACTGCACAGCAATTTTTGTGATAACCAGTAACCAGAGTCTTAATACCTATTGTCTGGTCTTTCAAGGGTAACACAGGGGTCTGGATTGTGTCTGAAAACGTTTCCATTTACGCAGATATTCCTGAACATTGACAACCCATGCAGCCAACAAGTGTTGTTCTTCGTCGCTTGAGTGTTGGTACAAAAGCAAATCGAATAAAAAATACAATGGGCGAACCTAATTTATGGAGCCCTTCCTCTCAAGCAAGTCCAGGATTTAGCATTGTTGCAGCATATTTGACAACAGTAATCAGGGTTTATGAGAGTAATATTTAGAGGTTTGGAACTGGCCTGGGTTTACTGACCATTGAGTAATTAATTTAAGCTTTCAAGCTGACTATATATAAATGATAATTAATGAGAAACTTTGGGCAAACGCTTTTTCTATTTTTCTAATATTTTGATCCCAAATCATTACTGAATATATAAGGTCATTATAGAACAGATGCACCTCATTAAATAATAGATTCTAAAAAGAGATTATTTTTTATGATTGTAATCTACAATTTATGAATCCATTTTTTAAATCTTTGTCACCCCCTCTACTCTCTCTGTCAAGCTGAATATGCTCCTGATGTACCAGTGATCCTGTTCTATCTATGGATGGAGTCCTTATGAACTTTCCAAAGATCCATGAGGTTACCCTGGAGGGTTAAACTCAGTAACCATAAAGATGTCTGCTACAATGGCTTAGGACTACAAATGCCATGAACAGTTTCGTATCCAAACACTTATCTGTGAAATGTTGATAACTTCTAAAACGATGAAACTACGAGGTGGTATCAAAATGTTTCGAGATTAATGGTGCTATCTGGTGCTACTCTGAGCATGGGCGTTACCACATCTGCAATTTCATCATGGACAGCAAGAGCAAATGTGAAATTTTACGTAAAACCGGGCAAATCTGCCTCAGAGATGTTTGACTTGACATACGTTTGACATATGGCGATGCTGCAACGAGTCCTTTGAGGTGTTTTGAGCAGCACACATGCTTCAAGAGCGGAAGAACTTCACTGGAAGAGGACGAGAGATCAGGAAGACCTTCAATGAGCTCAACCCCCCAAAATGTCTGCAACTTGTACTTGATGAACCACGGAAAACAATCCACATGATCTCACTTCCGCACCCACCCTACTCGCCAGATTTGGCTCCTGCGGATCACATCTGATGAAATTTCCTTTCCTGTCATCGCTTCCTAAAAGTTAAAATATTATCTAAATGTGTTTGACCTCAGTCTTCTATTTGGAATGTCATTTGCATTAAGCACCCCCCCAATCCCCTTGTCTATGGAGTGATTAAATGTCTTCAGGAGCCGCAGGCAAAGGAGGCCGGGTTGAAGTGAGACTGGACTTATGAGAGCATTCTATCACTAATAGCATAGGAGGCTTAGGCTCTGGAAATGATTGCTGTCTGGTCTTGAGGGCTGGATAAGTATTGTAAGTTGTTAGCGATGAAGGCTGAATGTCGAACTGCAATGGTAGATACAATTCTGATAGAGTCGTAACGCTCTCTTGTCTTTTAACCTCTTAAATTTCCAGCCTATTATTCAGTTATTCACCTTCAATCATATTACTTACAAACTACCAGAGGTGGAACGCCACTCAAATTGTTTACTGAAGTAAAAAAAAAAAAAAAAAAAAAAAGTGTAATTTCTCATATAAATCTTTGAAGCCGAGTAACAGGTTCAAGCTGAAATGTAGAAAATAAATGAAATGTGAGTAAATGTAAAACAAACTATGTTCACCAAGGAAATGGGAAAACAGTAGCTTGTTGAATGCTAATAGCTAGCAAAACTGTTGTGATAAATTTCATACAAATTGAATGCAGCAGCAGATGGATTACTGGATTATAGGAGGCATATTCAATCTTATTCCGCTGATACATCTATAGAAGTTTAAGCATGTTATCAATTTGAATTCAAATAGAGCTGACTAATACTAAAAGGTCAGAATTTGGTGCGAGATACTTAATTACTGAGTTGTTCTTAATAAGTAATGATGGAAGTAACGATGTACACTATGTATATTGTATAAATATAGTATAATCTGAATCATTTCAATATAGTTTTATATAGATATATAGATATTGAACCCAGACCTTGCAGTTCATTCTAGCAAAGTTAGCTACTTAAATCCCCAAGTCTGCCAATATTCTCAAGTAGAAGATTTTGCTCATGCTCCTCCTGAAAAGTAAGTTCTCCAACAGAATATACAAAAAATTTACACATTCCAATTTTTGCTTTAGTAGACACATCTACCCTGGTCATTTGACACATTGCAAAACAGCACTTGATCCAGCAGGTTATGTTTTGCATTTATTTGCATTTTACAATGTGCTCTTGGTATGACCTAAGTGTGCACACCACTTAACAAAGCCATTAAACACTAATTCAAGGTCGTGTGATCTTAAAGTGTGTGCAAACCATGACAGCACTAAAAATGCCCACAGAGTCAATGGCTACAACTCGAATAAAGCTGATCCTCAAGATATGCAATGTCTCTAAAGTTCAAGTGAAAGAGCATAATATTATTAATGATATTTTGTTATTAGTTTTGAATGGCCTTGAAAAGTTTTGAGTGTACAGCACAAACTTGAATTCAGGGGCAATGTCAGACCTCAAGACTCCAAGGTCAGAATCACATGTAGGCATGTTGCATAGTGTCAGGATTATGGACTCAAGCTACTCCCATCAGCCAATTCACCTCACTGTACTGTGTCAAGTGTTTGTTCCACTGATTCACAATAGGTAGCACTTATATAGCTTCACTGTTCTTCACATCCATTTACGGTCTTTTGTTCTGACATGCAAGACAATTAGGGAAGGAGATGCAAGTACATTTATTTGATTTGTGATAGAAGAGTATCTGCAAGAGTGAAAGGGAAAGTTTATAGGACTGTGGTGAGACCTGCGATGTTGTATGGTTCAGAGACAGTGGCATTGAGTAAAAGACAGGAGGTGGAGCTGGAGGTAGCAAAGCTGAAGATGTTGAGGTTTTCGTTGGGAGTGACAAGGATGGACAGGATTAGAAATGAGTTTATTAGAGGGACAGCACATGTAGGACGTTTTGGGGACAAAGTTAGAGAGCCCCGATTGAGATGGTTTGGACATGTGCAGAGGAGGGACATGGGGTATATCGGTGGGAGAATGCTGAGGATGGAGAAGGAAAAAGAAAAAGAGGAAGACCAAGGAGGAGGTTTATGATTGTGGTAAAGGAAGACATGTAGGTAGTTGGTTTGAAAGAGGTAGATGTAGAGGACAGAATAGTATGGAGACGGATGATCCGCTGTGGCGACCCCTAATGGGAGCAGCTGAAAGAAGAAAATCATGTGAGATGCCATGGGACAGTGCAGTGGGTTGTAGGATATATGGTCCATAATGCTACAATTTTCTAGATTAGATTAGATTAAACTTTATTGTCATTGCGCAAGTTACGGTACAAAAAAGCAGTTTCGCATCTAACCAAAAGTGCATTGGTAGCAGTGTAAAATATTTACATATGTACAGGTTAGTAAGGCTATGCTATGATAGATCTAAATAAATAATGACAGATGAATGAACAATATGAATGTAAATAAACAGTACACGGAAAGTTGATTATATACAATTAGTACAATGAAGGAGATCACTGTATACAGTGTTTATTAAAAGGTTATATACATATGTGCAAAATTATATGGAAAGTACAAAAAAAAGGGTTTTATATACAGTATGTGCAGCATATGCAACGCTTTCAAGCCTGTAGTTACATCTGAGGTACCAACGATACTTACATCCTCATTATGCATGCTCGACTCAATTTCAAGTACATCTGTCTATACTTTACTAAAGCTGTTCTGATTTGAATCTCGATTGTCTTTTTGCCTCTGGATTGAAAGCATCTGCCAAATTAATACACCTAATACAAGTATAAAAGTTAATTTCCATATTTGGGTGCAGCCCCAGTCTGCTATTCAAACGACTCCATGAGTTATTTGCCAAACACTTTCCGACCAATGGAGCATAAGTAATTTAAGGCTGGAGTTTCCGGGCTCGTGGGCAGGAGTAAAGAACATTGAGTGGTGCAGCATGCTTTACTTCTTGAGAGACTTCTCGATAATGGATACCTCAGGGGTGCTCAGGGTGCGAGAAGTGAAAAAAAAAAAAAAACAATAATGAAACGGGGAAGCGAGAAAGCAAGATAAGTGTGTGCTGAAAGCAGTGGCACTGGAGAGCTGGTTAATGACTGAAGAAGGAAAAGGATTGAATGAGATACTGGGGAAATTGATTAAATGACAGCTAAAGGGAGAAAATGCAACATGCTGATGGAGCGACAGTGCCGGCAAGTGATTATACAGTTATGGAGAATTAACTTCTGTGCACAAACATGGGCCTGTAAATAATATGAAAGAAATTATAATACGGTGAGAAACAGGGAACATGAGAAATTGAGACTTGCTCCTTGCACAATTCGCAAAATAAGATCGTTATTTAAATAGCAAAAAAGAAGCATTGTCAAAGCCGTGGCAAAATAAAATGAAATCATAAAAAAAACAACAACAACACAAGCCTCCTCACAGAGCCCATAATTTTCAGACTATTTGGAAGCAAAGACCTGCTGAATGGCCGAAAATTGGTTTGGCGTCCTTGTATTTATTAACTTCTCCTTTGTTGATTTGATTTTGTTCACAAATGAAAAGCTGACTGTGCACGCAATAATGAAACGCGTTCATCTATTTACGCCTTCATCTTTCG
Organism: Silurus glanis; assembly: GCA_014706435.1. Lineage (NCBI taxonomy): Eukaryota > Metazoa > Chordata > Actinopteri > Siluriformes > Siluridae > Silurus > Silurus glanis. The sequence continues at coordinate 3,113,818 of JAAIIK010000078.1, forward strand.
GAAAAAGGGAAAATCCATTCACTCAAATAACCAAAGAGAAATAGATTGCTACATACTAATATTAAGGCGCAAGCAGCCCTTTTTAAAAGGCTTTCTTGCGTCTTTAGTCTTTGTGAAATAGGTTCAGCCCCAACATATATTTAATTAATATGTTTATGAACCTGTTTGGCTCATGTTTTCTACTAGTAATATTGGTAACTACCCTGATGCTGATCATATATCAGTCAAAAGCTTTCCTGTGAACTATTTATGCAAAAACATACAGTACAGTACAGTATATAGTATAATTACTGTGGATGTGGGGGCATATGTTTTTTACCTAAGTAATTAATTTACTTTCACATATTTATTTTTCCCTATTATTTTTTTGCCTTATTTGGAGATGGAGAGTTCCAGTGATTCTTTTTTTTTTTCACATAATTTTTTGAATGATCCATTTACTTTAAATGATAATTCCCTGGTGGTCTAGTGGTTAGGATGCGGCGCTCTCACCGCTGCGGCCCGAGTTCGATCCCCGGTCAGGGAACCGACCCCAGCCATTAGGGTTGCACAAGCCTTAGTGCCGGTCCCAAGCCCGGATAAATGGGGAGGGTTGTGTTAGGAAGGGCATCCAGCGTAAAAACATGTGCCAAATCAAAACATGCGGATGGTCCGCTGTGGCGACCCCTAATGGGAGAAGCCGAAAGAAAGTTTACTGTATTGATTGTTTCATACACTGTGAGGTATATATTTGTACTATGTCTCTACTATCTTATCTTATCTTATCTTATCTTATCTTATCTTAAAATGTGTATATTTATTTACACTGTACTTTTCTAATGGTGTATTATCACCTTCGAATATCGTTCAAATTATCTATGGCTTTAATTAAACCACACCAATGGCATCACATCTGTCAGTAGTCACTAAGCTGGGTTAGATACTGCCTGAAAAGTGTTGGTATAATAATGTGAAATGGTTCAATCACAAAGGGTTTGCTTTGTTTCTCTACCACAAGAGAGCAGTCATTTCACACAGCTCAGTCCTTGGTACATTCTGCATATGTGCTCTAAGGCAAAAAAAAAAAAAAAAGAAAGAAATGAAAAACGTTCAGGTAGGCCGTCCGATTCTATTAGTTTTTTCTGCTCAAATATGAGCAAAACAAATGAAGATGAAGAACAGACATCATTTAAGTTTTCAAGACGAGGCGACCGAATTACCGTGCAGAATTGAACTTGCATGTGGCCAATAATAAGGCTCAATTACTTATAAAAGAAAAATAGAAATGTGATTTTCTTCGCATTTGTGCATTAGCACATTTCCTTTCACATCGCTGCCACTAATCTTAGGACAGAAATGTCTCTGAGTGCATCTCAGTGCAAATATTTACAGTCAGCATTCAGCGTTTGCTGCAGCACGATTTTGCCCATAACCATGATTTATGCTTCATTTTAGGAAGGATCTCGAAGCTGTTTGGAAAGATGGATGGAAGGGTTGTGATATGGTAGCTTTCTGCCATGCTGTTATTCATGAGACTTTAGCATTTAGGGATTTTATTGTGGAACCCAACCGCTCCCATCAACCAACTACCCAACTCCTTTAATTTACTACTTTGAGCTAGATTTCAAATGTAACATCTCATAAAGCTCTCTCTCACACAGGAAAATCCACATGGACTAATATAACTCTATGTTCTACATCTGTAATGTTTCAAATAAATCGTGGCCCTTGTAAGCTAAATCAATTAAAAGTTTGACCTGTTTCTGCTGCAAGATCCACAAAGGTCGATTGCTCTCATCTACAATACCCAAAACGGAGCCCTGAGGCTATGCACAAGCCTGTCAAAAGATACAACCTAATCTCATGTAAGATTCATAGTATCTGGCTCACAATAAGCACAGCCTTTTGCAGCTTTTTAAGTGAGTTGGCATATGCAAATTCAGAAACACTTTATTTGGATAGTTTAATTAGACGGTCTGTTTAAATGCTGCTGACACTGAAGGTAAAAACAGAGAGATAACATGTAATAAACCATTGTTGGCTCAGTAATCACACATAATATAATAATAAGTCATTTGTAAGGAATTTCTAACCAATGTTAGAATAGAAGGGAGTCATAGAAGTCATATACACTGAAGCATTTAACTTGCTTGAACTACATATACACTAAATCATAATAAATTCTTATAATCTTTATATTATATATTATATTATGACTATAGTAGTATAGTATGACTACTAGCATAAACTGACATGATTTATATACACTAAAGCTTGGAACTAGATCAAACTAGCAATATTGATATACACATAACTAGCATACACACTAAATCTTTAAACTGGCTTATACTGGCACAATTCATACACCCTAAAGCCTCAAATTAGCATGAAACATATACTCTAAAACATTTAACTAGCATAAACTAAATGGATTCAGATTTGTTTATTCCTTAAACTACATTTTTCTTTTATACATGCATCAATTAATGCACCCTAAAACCTTGAACTAGCATAAACTAGTCTGATTATTGTACTCTAAAACATTTAACTAGCATTCAGGATTCATATTTAGTTAATCCTTAAACTATTTTTTTTGTTCATATACATGTATCAATGGATGCACCCTAAAACCTTGATCTAGCATAAACTGGCCTGATTTATATACATTAAAGGCTGAAACTAAATTAAACTAGCAATATTGATATACACTAAAGCCATATACTATGATAAACTTGCAGGATTCTTATATTCTAATGATTGAAACTAGAATAATCTAAAATAATTATTATACACTAAATCCTTAAACTGGTTTATATTAAAACAATTCATATGACCATAAGCCTTAAACTAGCATGAGTCATATATACTAAAGTTTTAAGCCAACATTAACTAGCATGATTAATATACTCTAAAAACTTAATTTAGCATTAACTAGCATGATTTAGATATGCTAAAGCCTCATGCTAGCATAAACTATCTTGATTTATATACACTAACATATTAAACTAGCACAATTCATGCACTTAAAGCCATAAACTAGCATGATTAATGTTCAATAAATTGTTAAACTAGCATGACTTATATAAGCTAAGAGTTTAAGCTAGCAAACACTAATATGATTCATATACATTAAAATCTTAAACTAGCTATTTAATCATCATCATGCTAAGTGCTTTTAGAAATGTATTAAATAATGACCATGAAAAATTTCTTATAAAAAGGTTGAATACGAGATTACGAGACTACAGTAAATTGTAGTTTTGAAATTTAAGTGTATTTAATAAAGTGTATTTAAGTGTATTCATCCTAATCACACAAACACCATATTACATTTGATTTAAAAAGTTTATTCACATGAATAAAGACATGTTTCAGTCAGGATTACGTAAGATAGTTGTTTACCTAGCTACGTATGTGGTAGAATGTGTTTAAGAAAACAATAGAAATCCCCTTTATATTTTTAATGGGAGATTATATTGGTTTTAATGGTAACTGTAATGGTCCCTGTGGGTGTCTCCTGGTCTTTTGTTTTGATATATCTGATAGAGTTAAGAACCAATAAAACACTTCTGGCAACTTGTAGATCACACAATGGAAACCTTTTGCTAATGGTTTTAATGGTTAACCGCTGTTTTGTAATGGCATTTGTAGTGGAAACCCTTAGAATTTCTGTAATGGTTTCTATTGGTTTTCTTCTGGGCACTGACTTCGGATAGCAGGGTGAAAGGATTCATAGTTAGCGTTAGCATAGTTACAATGCCTGTCAGATTACACTATGTCTTCTTCTTTCGGCTGCTCCTGACTACTGTCTCCATACTACTCTGTCCTTTACATCTGCCTCTTTCAACCCAACCACCTGCATGTCTTCCATAATCTCCTCTTTGACCTTCCTCTTTCCCTCCCTCCTGTGGCTCCATCCTCAGCATTCTCCTTCCGATTTACGCAATGTCCAAACCATCTCAATTGCACCTCCCTCAACTTGTCTCCAAAATGTCCTACATGCGCTGTCCCTCTAATAAATTTATTTCTAATCCTGTCCATCCTCGTCACTCCCAAGAAAAACCTCAACATCTTCAGCTTTGCTAACTCCAGCTCCACCTCCTGTCTTTTAGTCAATGGCATTGTCTCTAAACCATACAACATCGCAGGTCTCACCACTGTCCTATAAACTTTCCCTTTCACTCTTGCAGATACCCTTCTATCACAAATCATTCCTGCCACTCTTCTCCACCCACTCCACCCTGCCTGCACTTTTTTCTTCACTTTTCTAACGCACTCTTCATTACTTTGCTCTGTTGACCCCAGGTACCTGAACTCCTCCACCTTCACCACCTCTTCTCCCTGCAACCACACCACTCCACTGCCCTCCTTCTCATTCACACACATGTACTTTGTCTTACTCCTACTGACTTTCATTCCCCTTCTCTCCAGCGCATACCTCCACCTCTCCAGGCTCTTCTCAACCTGCTCCCTACTCTCACCACAAATCACAATATCATCCGCAAACATCATAGTCCACGGAGACTCCTGTCTGACCTCGTCCATCAGCCTGTCCATCACCACTGCATACAGGAAAGGGCTCAGAGCCGATCCTTGGTGCAGTCCAAACTCCACCTTGAACCAGTCTGTCACTCCTACTGCACACTTCACTGCTGTCACACTGCCCTCATACATGTCCTGCACCACCCTCAAATACTTCTCTGAAACACCTGACTTCCTCATACGATACCACAACTCCTCTCTCGCACCCTGTCGTACACTTTCTCTAAATCCACAAACACAAAATGCAACTACTTCTGACCTTCTCTATACTTCTCCATCAACATTCTCAAAGCAAATAATGCGTCTGGGGTTCTCTTTCTCTGCATGAAAACATACTGTTGCTCACAGATGGTCACTTTTCTTCTCTCAGCCTGGCTTCCACTACTCTTTCCCATAACTTCATGGTGTGACTGATCAATTTAATTCCCTTGTAGTTACTGCAGGTCTGCACATCTCCCTTATTCTTAAAGATCGGTACCAGCACACTCCTTCTCCATTCCTCAGACATCCTCTCACCTTCCAAAATCTTGTTAAACAATCTTGTTAAAAACTCCACTGCCATCTCTCCTAAACATCTCCATGGTTTTATTGGTATGTCATCTGGTCCAACCGACTTTCCACTCTTCATCCTCCTAATTGCTGCTCTCACTTTCTCCTTACTAATCTTATCAACTTCCTGCTTTACCATCTCCACACATCCAACCTTCTCTCTCTTTCTAATTTTCCTCGTTCATCAGCTGCTCAAAATACTCCCTCCAACTTCTAAACACACTCTCCTCACTAGTCAACACATTTCCATCTCCACTCTTTATTGCTCTAACTTGCAGCACATCCTTCCCAGCTCAGTCCCTCTGCCTGGCCAATCGATATAAATCCTTTTCTCCTTCCTTAGTTTCCAACTTCACATACAGCTCCTCATATGCCTATTCCTTGGTTTCTTATCACTCTCTCGAACCCAATTCTGTTATGCCAACCTAATGCCAATTGCCAGTTTAAACCCCCCTCCAATGTTCCTGGCCTCCTTCTCCTCCTTTGGCCAACAGTAGCCCAATTTCCACCGGTACCCTGTTGACTGGGAACCCGGGCCCCGACCGATCCAGTATGAATTTCTGATTCGTGATCCGCTTATTTGATTTGGCACATGTTTTACGCTGTATGCCCTTCCTAACACCCTATTTATCCTGGCTTGGGACCGGCACTAACAGTGCACTGGCTTGTGCAACCCTAATCGCACTGGGTTCAGTTTACACTATGTATAAACCGCAATAATTAGCCAGAGGGCTACTAAATAGTCTACATATTATGGCTGGTGTACAAATTATTGCGTTGTTATTAATATAAACCTCACATATGGAACTGCTATCAGAGCTGCTGCTCTGGATCATTAATCAACATCGTCGAAAACAATCAGAATCAAGCGTTCGAGAGCGTTGTCATGTAAAACACAATAAAAAAAAACCCGGGCAGATGGAAAACATCCCATAATACAAGAGCAGGTCTCAGGTGGTCTCCATGCAACACACAACCTGCCAAAAGAATCGCTCCCCCTCACCCCCACTAGAGTATTGTAATGAAACGCCCTGAATTTCTCCCTCACAGCTGGACACCAAGGACTCACTTACTCGAGTTAAACAACAACTATGAGAAAACACAAGCTCGCTTTTCTTCGTCTTTATTGTTTTATTCCCATGCGAACCAAAAAAAAAAAGAAATAAATCCATCCCTGTAGCTGCTTTTCCGCTGCTAAAGAAATCAAGAGAAGACATTTTTCCTTCCCTTTTGCTGCACGTGAAGGTGGAGAGAAAGAAAAAAAAAAACCACCACACAACTCAGGTTAAGATTCATTCATCCATTAAATTGGTTCTCTGCACAGAATGGTTTGATTATGCAGTGGACGTGACTTGTTTATTTTCTGTCACTTTTCACCAGTGCAGTGTGCTCCGTGTTTCTCTGGCCACTTTACTTTCTCTTGTCGTGAACAATTCGCATTGTGTCCGCAGTGCAAAGTATTGCAAACGATCGGGAGCTTATGAATGTTATTATTGGCTGGTCTTTGTGTGTATGTGGTGATGTACTGCTAAGAAGAAAGAAGGGGCTTGTTTAATTTTGTAGCATAGCTATAGAAACATGCAGCTAGTCAGTTGTTGTCTGTTAAAAGTATGTATCAATAGGCATCAATAGGCATCAGTACAAATTAAGCACTGAGTCGATGCACTTGGGAGTCTTCACGTGAACTAGGAGACCAAAACCTGTTCCAGCATGAAAATGCCAGTGAGCATAAAGTGAGCTCCAAGAATATTTTTTACATTAAATCTTTGACTTTATGGCAATTTGACATTATCCAGAGTGACTTACATTTATCTTTTTCATACAAACTGAGCAGTTATGGGGGCCTTGCCCCCAGCTTGTTGTGGCTGGGATTTGAACTCACAAGCTTCAGATTCAAAGTCCAATGCCTTAACTATTATATATATATATATATATATATATATATATATATATATATATATA
>JAAIIK010000078.1:3120949-3137676 GCA_014706435.1 Silurus glanis
ATCTATATATATAAAGCTCAAATACCACTGACTGACTCACTCACTCATCACGAAATCTCAAAAACCACTGAACGGATTGCAATGAAATTTGGAACATACCTTCCTCTTGGGTCTTAGGTGCTCACTAAGAAAGGGTTTTGAAAAATTCGCCCTGGATCGCGGCTAACTCGCGAAAAACGCGATTTCTCACGCATTGTAAATTCTTGGAAATAACATTACGGATCCTAATGAAACTTAGTACATTGTTTCTTATTAGCTGTTAGATGCACGCTAAAAATTATTTTCAAAGTAGTTTGCCCTGTATCGGTACTACAAAGGGGTAGTACGTTATTTGTTGACGTTACGTTCTGATCTCTGATCATCCAGTCCTGCTTATTGCCATATTGCTTAGCGTTCTGCCTTCCGTAGCGAAGCACGGGTACTTTCAGCTAGTATATATATATATATATATATATATATATATATATATATATATATATATATATATATATATACTATAATGGACACAAATCTTCATGGATTACTTTTAGTCCCTTTCTCTCACTGCATGTGACACTGACACAGTATCTGTTCATTTGTGATGGCAGAAAAGCAAGTGAAATAGAACCTAGAGAGACATTGAATCTTACAAAGCAAGAGACACAATACTTAAAAAACATCAGCATGGATCTAACTCATGAACGAATTCTTAGATATAAATAAACCCTTGAATCCTAAGCAAGGAAATATATGGGTTATTTGTCTACTTCCATTCTGAATCAGTGAGTTGCCTTGCTTTCTAATGACCCCTGCTTACCTATTTTTTTGGGGGATTTCATTGCCAATGGCCAAATCTGACATAAAGGACTTGTAGTATCCAGCAGTCCTCCACACTGCTCCACATGCTGTCTGTAAGGGCTCCAGGGTTCATTAAGTGGCAAATGGGCCTTTCAGATATCAGCTATTTCAGCTCGCTCTTTTCTCCTGTCCCGTTTTTTTTCCTTTTTTTTCCTGGTGAAAGCCTTCATCTCATTAAAGTCACGGTATGCTCGTTTAGGCTTCATAAAAAGAGCGGGGATTAAAGTAAGTGGAGGAAATGGTGAGCAGTAATTAAAGAAATGACAGGGCTCCTTTTCGGATGAGTGCGCCGACTGCCATGTTTGAAGACGCCCACCCTGATCTTTATTTCAGTGCAAAAGTTTACACCTTCTACAGTTTCTCTCACTGATATATATCCTTTATATATATATATATATATATATATATATATATATATATATATATATAAAGGACTCAATGATATGATCTATGGTCTCACCTATTTACACTAGGTGAGGATGTTTAATAAGGCATACCACCTACCAGTTCAAAAGAATCCACTAGAGACCTGTTTTCTAGTGCCAGTGGTTTTTAATGGCAGGAATTTCACTCATAGTTTCCAAGCACGCTCATGGCATTATCCTTGGGTCATACAAACTTATGCATATAAAAAAGAAGCCATTTCAAATGCCATTTCATCCATGAGGATTGGGTGATGTTCCTATAAATGTATTCGATCCGAGTTCAACCTTTAAGCTTCACAGTATATACAGTATATTGTTTTATACGAAGTCTTAGACCTGAGAGACCCCTGTTTAGAGAAACTGACCTTGATAGGAATGGTGTGCTTTCTTGTTATCGCAACATATATTATTAATCAGACCTTTACTGCAAGTAAGTTGTAATTGCATTTACAGAGGAGTATTGTATTGAGTCACTGTCATGTACATCAGGCAATTGTTCTTCCTAAAACATTATTGATTACATTGTGTTTGTTTTACATTTTTGACATTTGGCAACATTTATCTCATTTAAACAACTAAGCAGTAGTTAAGCCTTGCTTTAGAACCTATGGTGGGTCGGCAGTGCTGGGATTTGAACTCACAACCTTCCAAACCACCTTTGATACCTTTGATGGGTCTTAGCAGTCAGGATTCCTTTGTTACTGCTCCCACTTTATAAATCATTGGTTTAAAAAGAACCTCTAGATCAGTGGTCCCAAACCTTTTTTGCGCCACGGACCGGACAATATTTTCACAGACCGGCCTTTAAGGTGTGGCAGATAAATACAACAAAGTAAAATTATACGACCGGCATAAAAACTGGTATTTTCTAAATATAATAATAAAAAACGTGAATCCACTGTGTTGTTTTTTGTTTATTTTTCTCGCTTGGGGGTTTGAATTTAGCGGTAATGTATTATGTGTTAGCGGCCGGAGCAGCGCCTTTAAGAAGGTAGTGGATGGAGGTAAGACATGTGACCGAGGCATCATGACATGCATCAGAGTCATAGACAGATGTGGTGGAGAGAATGCGGTAATTTTCCAAAATAAAACATCGTTCAGAATCAGATAATAAATAAAACGGAAATAATGTAAGTCATGTATTCTTTCTGTGCGGCCTGGTACCAATTGGGGGTTGGGGACCACTGCTCTAGAGCATAAAAAATATCTTCTTTGGACAAACTAATTTTTTTCCTAATCTAAAACTCTCAAAATTTGACTCATTGTTCCCCAACACTTTATGCTGTTGGTGTGTTTTTCTGGGTGGCCTTTAATGTTCTTTGTGTTTTAATTCTCATTAGCCGTCTTCTTTCAATCAAAGCATGTTTTGCTAGGTTATTGTACTAGAACCTGAGCAAGACGTCCTAATAACATGTAAGATTCCATTTTGGGGTTTTTGCATCTCTTTGCATGTCTTTATGACAGATTAAACATGACACATTGAGGATCCAGGTTGTACGGTTATTGCTTGCTGATGAGCTCCTTGTCATCACACAATGCGCAATGACTTGTTGTTGCTAGTCAGTGTGACAGAATGACATTTTAAATATCAGTATGGATTTAGAAAAATGACAGGAATATGTGTTAACTTGCCTGTATTGCCCGTATGATGGCTTGTAGTTTAATGGTACACCTTTTTTAGGAACAAAATGCATTGTTTTTGTCAGGATCCGCCCTTTTTCCCCCCACCAGATGTTGCGAATGTGTTCCTTTACTCTTCCCTGAGAACTAATTTTTTCCACCTGTGTCCTACTGATACTTGAGAAGTTCCCCTTCTGCTTTAGCTTGTTGCATAGTCTTTGTTTTGCTTAGCTAACACTTTGCGTATGCTCGTTGAGATCTGGATTTCTCCTGTTGACCTTTTGGAATTCTTTTCTCAGGATATTTTTTTTACTTTTTTAGATAGATTATTTTATTTTTTTTTTTTTTTTTTGGAAGAAGACTTTTAGATTATTTTTCTTTGCATTTTTGGATTTGACTTCCATGAGTTCCTGAGTGTGTGATCAGTTTTTTCTTTATATCATTACCTCGGTTCGCGAGCATAATCCGTTCCGGAAAAGTGCTCGCAAACCAATTTACTCGTGTACCGGATCGAATTTTCCCCTAAGAATTAATGCCAATTAAGATTCCAGACACCCAAAAATCTTCATATAAAAATAAAAGTATACAGTACAATATACAGTAATACAGTATAATAATACTAATATAAGTGATGTTATCTTTAATCTAAAATAAATAAACATGATCTTTACTGTACCTTTGAGAAGACTCGAGGCTGATCGAGGTGTGGAGGAGGAGAGTCTCCTTCCATTATGATTTTGGGAAGACTGTCACCCGAATATGCGTAAAAAATTTCTCACTTATTAGCTTCAAATATATTAATACATTAGCTTCTCACTATCATCTTATTAGCTAATGTATCTCCACGTATTACATAAATAGGATTTGGAGCATAAGAATTGCCTGAGGAAACGAGTCATTTTTTTGGTAAAAATCTGCTTTCTTCTTTATTTTTCTAATCACGAGCTGTCTCTCTGCTATCCCTATTGCTTTCTCGTTATCACGACTTAATATTCTAATTATATAAATTTTTCTGTGTATTCTGTATATGGTTATGGTTATTATCCATGATGCTGCCTCTAGATCATGCTTTTATGCAGAATACACAGAAAAAATCAATTACTTATCACTCGGAATGTTCTAGATGCAGCATCATGGATAATACGTGGATGCTGCCACAAATGGTTACGGTTATTATCCACGATGCTGCCTCTAGAACGTGCTTTTATGCCGAATGCTCTGAAAAATGAAGGACTGATCGCGACAAAAACATGTTGAGATCATGAGAAATCAAGGAAAGAAAAAATATTCGAATGCGTGGACTTCCGTACTTAAAGGGCAAAATGCACAACAAAAAAATATCGTGTCATATCTGGCAACCCAGAAGCAACTGTTTCATGGCCTGGTACAAGATCTTGACCAGTGGTTGGGGACCTCTGTTCTAAGCTGTTTCCATTGAAACAATAATAATTGAGCTGCTGTTGTTTAAAAAAAATAGTCTAATCTTCAGACTTCACTAGACTCCGCGGTACCTGCATAACTTCCTCATCCCTTTCAGCACTCTCGCCTGTGCGTCCTGAGATCACTAATCCGAAGCCTGAGCAATAAGAACCTTCAAATATATATATATATATATATATTTTTTTTTTACACGCGCATCAAATCTCCTCGAATAAATCTTTGCTTTTAATTAAGTTTTTTTCGCTCTATTAAATAGTGCAGGGGATTGAAAATTGCAATATGGAGCAATCATTTCAAACCGTGTACTAACTACAGGCGGTACGATTCATTTAATGGCATAATTCATAAGATAAACCGATGACTAGCTTCATTTAAGTAGTGCACTAAACAGGACACGGTCGTTATTGAGGAGATTTTCTGTTTTACCTAGTGCGCCAGGAGTAAAGCGCTTCCTGATCCATGCTATCGGACAAAAGAAAGGTTAATGATTCGCGCTTGCTATTGAGACTCTCTCATGACTACAGAGATGTCAGTGGCACAGGCGTGACCTGAAGTGTAATTGTACGTCCGTGCCGAGTTTCATAATAAATCAGAGCCAAATTGCTTCAATGCCTATTCGAGATGTTTCACTGTCAGCCTGTAGTGTAATATGCGCACGGTGCGGACAAAAGTATTGGGACACCCGACTTTTCCCGCATATGTGATTTTTTTCAAAACACTAGGAGACTCAAACCTGTTTCAGCATAACGATGCACCTGTGCCGCAAAGCCAGCTCCATGAAGATATGCTTTACATGGGTTGGAGTGGAAGATCTTGAGTGGCCTGCTGTAGAGCTCCACCCTACTGAATGCCTGTGAGGCTGAAAAATCGAAAATCTCCTTAAACATACTCCAAAAGCTCATGGAACATCTTCCCAGAAAAGTAGAGTTTATTCAAACAGCAAATTAGGACTAAATGAGGACTTTGTTTACCAAAACTGCCAGACACAGGAACAGGTTCTTTTCTTAGGCAAACACACTCATTAACAACTAACCTTAATTAAATGCCCTGATTGATATCTATAAGTACTGCATTGTAAGAACAGTCACTCTTCCCTTCATCCCTGTATGTTACACACACTATTGCTGCTGTATATTGTACAAAAGTCCTAAAGTATCTCCTTTATCTTATGTGATGCGTTGCTATTTGCACTACCATGCATTCTTACACTTTATGTACAATACGGATCTGTCATATACTCTGGTCTTATTTAATCTGCATTGTCTGTATAGTGTGTATCGTCCTGTTTATAAATCTTGTCTATAAGCTAAATGTATAGTGTTGTTATTTATGTCTGTACTTTTGAGAGTCACCAACAGCTGGAACCAAATTCCTTGTGTGTGTCAAAACACTTGGCCATTTGTCTGTTCTGTAGTGTGTCCTGTACTCTTATTACTGAGTTAATCACTGTCGCATTCATGTTACACAGAATGAAATAATGTTGCGGAAATCTCTCAACAACATGTTGTCTAATTTGGAGTTGTGCCAGACATTCTAAATGGCACATTTTTATGGCTGAAACAATTTTGTATATAGTATAGTAACACGAGCCATTTACGGATAGTTAATTTCAGACAAAGTAATTGCAGCATGTAGATTGTAAAAAAAAAAAAAAAAAAAAAAAAAAAAAAAAAAAACTGTTGCAGTGGTGTGTTTTGTTTGTATTGAGGTTTCAGTAGACGAGTATAAATATAAGCAGAAGATTTGATATTTACATATATTAGTGCTGTCAAAATTAACATTACACAAATTTTATTAATGGCCCTCATTTTATAAAGGCGCGATTAACGCAGCGTGCATTTCTGTTTGACCGTTTCTATTAAAAATATAAATAAATAAATATAAAAGGCGAAATTAAAACCTTCAACGCAACATACATTTATTTACGACGTCCTTTCTTTACTCAGATATAAAAATGAATTAAATAAAATTATTTTTAATTACTAAACATTAATTTTACTGATGCGCCAAGTCTCAAATCGAGCACCAAAATCCGCCACGATGCGCACATCCGGCAATTAAAGCCGGCTTTATGAAGATATAGTTCACATATCTCACACAGGAGAGGATCTTGAGTGGCCTTCTATAGATCTTTGACCTCAACTCTACTGAAAACCTTTGGGGTGAACTGGAACTCTGCATCCCAGGCCTCCTAACCCTCCATCAGTGCCATAACATGATTTATAGTGGATTTCTATCAACTTTAAAACAACCAAAGTCCCCTTTTACCTCATCTGCCCTTTTTGGTCCATATTTTCTATCCCTGAGTTTATTTCTTCAAACTTCAAAAGCAAATGCTTGTGTTTAAACATGGTGGTATAAATGCCACCGATAATCTCCATCTCAAACACTTTTCCTCAGGAAAAATCTGGCAACGACTGAGTACTTTTCCCCCACATTGTCATTGATGTCATTCATTTAGATTGAATGCTGCATTAAATATATCATTACAATAAAGACCTATTACTAAAATGAGATTCCTTTTCATAAAACACAAAACGACTCCAAAGAAAAATTCATGCCACAGCTTGAAAAAAAAATCTACACCAAAATGGGCAATTTTGTTGCTTTAGGGAACTACAAGCGCAGTATGAGATCGCATCCCTGTAGTGTCGGCAGACCGTATTGGAGACAGGTGAAGTATCGCATTTAAAAGGGATTCGATTTACAAAGACCATACTGATCAGTTCCTGATAAAGTCAGGTGCTAAAATAGGTTATAAGCACCCTCAGGCAGTCTGCTTATTAGGCAATGCTCATTAAATCCTAATTGCAGCAAACCGTTAGTCACTTGCTCAGGATCAGGTGGGTGGCAGTGTGTAGCTGTGGCGTCTTAAATCAAAAGTACAAAGCAAAAATAGAGTCAAGGTTAAGGGGATGAGTTTGTTTCGAGATCATTTTGCAGTTTAGCAGTTTCAAACATTTTCAAGGTATTTAAGAGAAATTTGTGGGGTTTTTTTCATCCTTTTCGCCAATAAACTGCGATAATCTAGAAATTCATGAGGAAAAAGAAAATGATACAAGAATCAAGGGTTAGATTTTACCATAGGATGTCACCAGGATTACATAAATAGACCGGCTGATCAAGAGAACACCTAACAGGTGAACACAGTAAGATAACCAATGCCAGGCCAGTGGGAAAAACCGGACTAGAACAAAAACTTTAAAAAGTACATGCTTGTGAGCTCGTGAGCTGAGAGTGAGAGAAAGGTAGGAAGAATTTGTGGCATCAAGCCTAGCAAGGTTGATCAGTATGACTAAGATCGTCTAAAAATGTCTTCACAAGTCTTAACCTTGACTCTAAAACTTGACAACGCCACCCCTACAGTACATCAATCAAGCTTGCCCTTGTCTGAGAAAATATTCAACGCTAACAGCCTTTATCCGGCTCACGTACCACCATACGGTAGCAGGCACGAAAAAGTCCAACACAATTTGTTTTGTTTTAGACACTATTTAACCTCCTTCAGGGCTGATGAGGAAAAAGGAAAAGAGTAACGGAGTTGGGAGAGCGCATACGCATCACTATCAGCGCCCCAGTGCGTTCTGCGTGCCATCTGTTTGTGCTCAAGTTTGACCGCTAACACTGTTTCATTTTCGGGGGTCTGGGAATTAAGGAAAAGAAACTGTCGAGTTTTGTGTTCTCTGTGCCTTTGCCCAGAATCACACTTTCATAACCATATGTCTAGACTTTAATATAAGGCTTTAAGGCTGAAAGCCAGAGCGGTAATGCAGAGTGTGAAATGAGATGCCTCGGAGCACGAAGTGTGTACAGCTGTGGCTTGATATGAAAGTAAGGATGCGAGAATTTACGTAATTTCAGGTGGTACGATAAGTTAATTACGACGAGGCCTCAATGTTCGTGCGGCTCCCACTCCTTCGCCGGGAACCCTCCAAGCGTTCCACCTCCTCGGAATTCGAATCGCATTGATCGAATCATCAAATCGTCTGTTTCCTGTTTACTTTATATCCTTTGTATTTGATTAGCTTTTTCTGTTTTTCTTTTCTTTTCTTTTATATCCACACAGATGCACTACAGTAACACTGCAAATAAGTCCGCCCACATTGACGCCAGCTCAGCTCAATAGGCATTAGCCTAAGGAGTGATCGTGTTACAAGCGTCCTTGGAACACTGCTTGATTTTTTTCATAATCAAAAGCGTTTGTTTTTTTAAAAAAAACAGGTAATTACTTTAGCAGACATGCTGACACTGAGTGAAGGAGTGTGCATTTGTGTGTGTGTGGAAAACTGTCATTGAAACACTTATACGCTTTCAAAAATATATGCTTATTCTGAGAATCAACAAAATCCCTAAACCCAGATGCTTTTTTTCCCCAGCAAAATGCAAATACATTTAACAATGCAGAATTTAATGCTTATTGAATATCTGGTGCAAAAAGTCTCAGATAATAATGAAGTCAACTGGATTTCTTTGAATGAATTTATTACATTGCATATAGCTCCATAATTTCTAAACACTTTACTTGCATATATCAGTATTGAATATATTACTTTCTGTATACATTTTTTTTTAATTATTATTCATTTATTTATATACTGTCTTTAGAAGCTTCTGTTACCAAGACAAATTCTTTGTATGGCAATAAAAACTATTTTGGCAATAAAACCCAGTCAGATTCTCAACATTGGACAGAATTTCCATTGGATGTCGGACGATTAATAATTCACACAAAGGCATGAACGCACACTGTTAAGAGCAAAGCCTTTTTTTTCCCACTATGGGTTCTAGGTGAAAAAAAAACAGTGTCTCAGAAATAAAAAAGTGAGCGTTTCCTGCCGTAAGATAACCATCAAAGGCCGGTTCAACAGACAGGAGTTTGAAAGGGAATGTCTCCAGGACACTGAAGTTGAGGATGTAAGAGCAAGAAATTGTAAGGCAAGAGATGGACAACTTGTGGGCTTCTAAAGAAAAATGATTAGCGATGGTGTGGTGTGTAGTGGAAAAAGGAGGTTCAACATATCACCCTATCAGCATGATGGTTTAACTCACCTAATAAACATGAATCATTTCAATCAGTTTTTTTGTGGAAAAAAAAAAAAGTTTCTCATGTTTAAAAAACCCTGAAAAAAGCCTTCAGTCTCACTAACACTGGAGAATGACACTGGAGACTCCTTTCACCAATGCTAATGTCTAAAATGCTACATAAGCCCGCGATACAAGTCCCTATGTGTGGTACTGTCATAATAACCCAGTGGAGTAAGTTCTTATCAAAAGATATGATAATTTATCCTTTTTTTTTTTACCTTTCAATCAAATCAAGTCAAAGAAAAATACGTTATTTGTTATGTAAACTATCTGAACTCAAGTTCTTTTCTATCTTTTTTGTGGTTCTTTCTCAAACTACTACCACAACGTTTGAGACACACAATTTATCTTTGGATGTATGAACATACAATTTTTCCTTCACTTGAACTAGGAGACCCAAACCTGCACAAATCCAGGTCCGTCATATAGTTCACATGGAGTGGAAGATTTTGAATGGCGTACTTTAGAGCTCTGACCTCAACCCTATTGAACACCTTTGAGATGAATTCGAAAACTAACAGCACCTCAGGCCTCCTCACATCATTCCTGCATCAGTACCTGACTTTACTAACGCCCTTAAGACTGAATGAGCACAAATCTCCACAAGCACACTCCAAAATCTAGTGGAACAGGTTATTATAACAGCAAATGGGCACTAAAAACGGAATTTGATGTTCAAAAATCTGATCATTTTCCTGCAAACCTTTGTCCATATAGTGTGTATGCCATACAGTAGAATAAAACACGATCAGAAATAAGGCTTGTAAATAAATGAGCTCTCAGAACTGTCCTGATAACAGGGGTCAGCCATTGCAATTGTAATTTAAGGCTTTTATCTTTTCAGCACAGCACACGTATAAAATTACAACCTCGATCCCCTGCTGCTGAACAGTGTCGTTTTATGTTTTTATTGACGATAATAACCAAATATTATAAGCCTGTTTTCCAGGCAATTTTGCTCTCCATTTTTTTTTCTTTCACATTCTGAAATTCCTGATAAAGATCCATCACAGTCAATAAAGTGACAGTGGCAATTTAAACCCTCGGAGTCCAAGGCAACTATCATTTAATTACATCTGGCTCAGTATTCGTGTGAAGTGCCTAATCTGTTCTGTGGACATTGTTCTTCTTGTTAGCGTGTCTTGTATGCATTAAAGGTAAGGATTTAGCTGGTGTGATGGGATGTAATTCTTAGAGAATCAAGATAATTCCTTATATCTAATTTAGGTTTGAGGCAGTCTATTTCATCCTGTGCCATGTTTTAATTCCCCCGATGTTGGCATCGATGTTAGAAGAACGATTGATGATGCTTTTCGAAAGGTTACAGCTGTCGCTAAATATGTGTTGTGATTTGTGATGTTTTATCTATACAACGTCCTTGAACGTTGAATGAGCTTTTTGCTTATTTGAGAGATAATTGTCTCGTATATAGAACCCTATTTTCTTTTAAATCCTCACAGTAAACGGACAAAAGTTTGTGGAGACCTGACCCTACGATTCGTATGTGCTTTTAGAACATCTTATTCCACGTTTAGTCTTCATTTGCTGAACTTCTACTCTTCTGAGAAGATGTTCCACTAGGTTTTGGAGTGTGTTTATGGAGATTTGTATTCATTCTGAGCCAAAGGTGTCAGTAAAGTCAGGTACTGATAGGTAGGTGATGTGATGAAGCCTGGGGTGCACTCAGGGTTCCAATTTATCCCAAAGTTGTTCAATAGGTTTGAGGTCAAATCTTCATGGATTCTGTTTTGGAAATGCTGGAACAGGTTTGAGTCTTCTAGTTTAAGTAAAAGGAAAAGTAATTTGCTAGGGTTGCCTCCATTTTTGTCTTTGTGTGAGAAAGTCAGGTGTCCCAACACTTTGTCCTTATATTGATGCATTTTCTTTGGAAAATCCAAAAAAGGGAAGATAATCAAAAATGTGGTGGTGTGATTTGTGCAATTATTTTCTTGTCACTCTTGGCATGTGCTTTATTCCTTTAATACCACAGTTAGTTGCAACCTATTACAATTTTTCATTTGTTGATAATCAATTCATTCCTGTATTCATTAATAATATAGATAACTATCTTTCATGCCTTTCAACCAATTATATTTGAGAATTCAATAGTACTGTGGTATAAATATCTTTCATCTACCCATATATTGAAATTAAAACTAATAAAAGTTGCTTGTATATTAATTACATTTACCGGATTATGCACATCAACTCAAAGTAAATGCTTTTCTAAGAGATTAACCCCGAGATGTAAACCTAATTTCCCTACTTTAATTTTCAATTCAAGAAATGCTGCCCTGCTCCACACTTCATTCTGAGCTCACAGCCCCTTGAACTGTATTTCACCTGAGAAGGGCCTCTCATCGTTCCCGTCCAATCATTTCACACCGAGTTGTTTTTTCCCCCATGTGATGAAAGCACCTCATCAGATTGAAATATGTCCTGTCTGAGGTCTGTCTGGGAATTTAAGTCCCTGTCATTCTCGCCAACAAATTGCACGAGCACTCTGAACGTCGCACGGGCACCTCTGATGAATCCCGAGCGCTCGGGAAATATGAGGCGGGGAGAGGAGGACGGCATATCCGAGGTGGAGAGATATATATGTGAAAAAAAAAAGTTTTGTTGTTTGATGGAAGACCATTAAACTTTGAGAATTCAAATTGATGCCTTTCGCGATGTCCTGTCGTGAAAGAGCTGAGGACCGGTATAGATCTACATTCAACCCGCCTATCAGTCTTTACCCACTGACTCATTGTGCCTCACAAGGAGGGGACTAAGGAAATCAATAGCCTTTTTCTTCAATCAAGCTTCATTGATTCGTCCTGCAGGTCAGATCTTGGTTATGCCTCGCCAATCCCCACGTTCATCTTTCGCCCATGCCTGGGATCGTCTATTGGTTAAGAAGGATGCAGGTGTGCACGCACTCTCGCATTCACTGCGTCTCATTTGTGGAGAGTAAGGAGCCATTCAGCGGTCAATAAGAAACCAGAGATTATGGGAAGTGTCATTATCGGAATGAGTGTGAAGGCATCGCTTGTTGCTCGGGTCTGATCAATTGATAAATGCTTTGTAAAGGGAGAACTATACTGTCGGAAACTTGTGCTTCGCCGGAAGTGTTACAACAAATGTACACTAATCTGCATCAACAAGTGACTTTATAGGAAGCGCTTCTATAGAAATGGACTATATGGACGATCTGGGCTCCAAAAATCTGTATCTGGATATACACACAAAGTGAGCATGGTCTAAACTGAAAGACTTGCGTGGTAATTATAGCTTGGACAGTTGCTCAACTTCAGCTACATCACTCAAGTTCAAAATTGGTATCACATTGGTATAACAATGTTATTATTTTCGTTTCTACCTGCTACCAAATTAACTTGATATATACAAACTAGTAGCCTGACCAGGCAGTTACTAAGGATGAACAAATATATGCTGTAAATGCATTGTATTTATGCTAACTTTTTTCTTCTTCTTTGCCTTGTGGACACATCACACAGGATTCCACTCTTAATGCACACGTGATCTTAACCAGATGGCCAGTAAAGATTTTTTGTGATTTTTTTAGCCTTATTTTTTACTCATTTGCTGTGATTCAGTTACATCCATAGCCATATCCAAATCCTACTTGCCACTCGAGCTTTTTGTAAGTGTACAGTACATAATACAGTCTTGTTGTTTCACAGTCTGACTCCAATGGCCATATTTCCATGCATTTTTATAGGCTTTTGGGATTATTAGAATACATGCAATATTCTACACAAAATCTAAACTTTAAGTTCAGGTTATTTATTGATTTATTTACTTTATAGCAACTGAAGCCCCATGCCATCCTGCTTGGGGTAATGGCAATCATTTTTTTATGGCTTGCCATGCACCTTTCGTATGAGATCAAAAGACACGCAGGGTTATGAGAGGACCATGAATTTTTCATTATTTCAATATACACCCCAGGAGAGAAGGCACAGTGGTGCGGTGGGTAGCTTTCTTCACAGCTTCATGGTCCCTGGTTTTGATCACTGTAGAGCTCTGGGGGTTCCTTTGGGTTTTCTCCAAACCACAAATATAAAAAATCCGAACCAGTTGGTCAGTTTAAATTTCACCCAGCTGTACATGAATGCCCCTGTCACTGGTGTCCAATCTGTAGTTTTTATTTATTCGTTTTTATTATTCTAATATTCCACACTGTACTAGTCACAGCCAGTACAAACTGGTTGTGGATGGGAGAACATGTCTATACATAAGCTATAACCGCCATGAGTTTCCATGGTGACCCTGTGAATAGTCCATGAATCCCACATGGATTTTTATTGGATGTTGCCATTAGGAAAAAAGGATTGAAACAAGAACATGTAGCAGTAGCAGCATAACCATGTCAATAATGTTCCAGAAATGTACAGTGCACTGGATGTCAAACAGGAATACAGTTTTCAGCACTGGAAAGTAAGAATTGTATATATTTGAAATCATACACAACGCCCATTGGAAGGCATCTGCAAGTGTTTTTTTCTTTTGCCTGGCACAATCCAACCTTGACTCATCTCTAAATATTCCTCCCACCCTTGAGTCCTCTCTATGCAGCATTACTCCCGAATACCCCTGCCACTGTCCTCTTTCTTCCCAAATCCCACTTTAATCGAGCGCTATAATTGAAGAAGCGATTGATCGGATCCTGTTGTGACTCCATGTTCACTGCAGTGCATATTAGAAAAGACAGCGCTATGAGTCATATCCTTCAGAGCGCCGGCCACTCGAGCAGAGCCGATTGGTTAGAACTGAAACTACCGTGTCCTTGCATAGTCAGAAATGAAAAGTAGATGCACATTGAGACACGATTTGCAATGCGAGTTCTGCCTGGCTTAACTAAGTTTGGGAAGAATGGTGCATATCATTTTTTTTTTTACGTTTTTTGTGCCATTCTTATGACAAACGTGAGAAAAGGGAATAAAATCAGTACACCATTTAATATAGAAAGCCATAGTATTCCACAGATCTTCTTAGTACAGATTAAGGTGTATCTTATGTATTGTAACTGTACAATTCTGGCTTTTGAAACCATAATGCTCTAAAAGACATGTACATTGTGAATGAATCAGAATCTTAGAAGGTGTTTAGATAGTAGCAGGCACATCCTGGAAGCCTCATTTTCCAGAAGCAAACTCTTCTCTCCATTTTCATGAAATAAAATAACTCATAAAGAGTGTGCCTCAATCAGCTCACCAGCTCCCAAGGTTGTAAAATAGTATATCAAGAATGTGGGCACTGCTAAGGACCCTTGATCACTTCAAATTGGGACATGAGGAACATCTTCCTCATCAGTCCCTGTAACAATCCAATCAGATAAAATATTTAAGTTTTATATCTCGTTCACATTTTGATTCATGGTATGCCGAGCAAGATCACAGGCTAACTAGTGTATTCTTTACATCCAAGAGTTGTTAGATTCAAACAAACCATCCGTATCCAAAATCCATCAAAGTATCCAAAGTACTCTGATTTATTATGGCTATAATGAGTCACGAGACTGTTTGCTTAATCTACTCAGTTTATGTGAAAAGGCTCCAATGTTACTCTCAGCACACCGATCTATTAATAGAATGATATTAATAAATCAAAGACTGATTGATATCTATTCAAATGATCATAAGCCCAAAACCTTCTTCTCAACTACCTGGCATTTCTGATGCATTCTGGGATTGTTTAGGCAGCAACAGTTTTAATACAAGGATTTTGCATTTGAGATAACCCTTTCAATGGCCAACTTCTTGATCAGTGTCCTGACTACTGAACTAGGGAGCTGATTGCGACACCCCACAAGTATGTTTGACCATTAGTTAAAACCCAATATACTGTACATACACACTTCATTTTAAACCTTGTGCAAGTATAAAGAACTATATCAGAAAAATGTACTGAGCTTCCAGACAAATTCCTTGTCAGCAACACCACAAGATACTGTACAGGTAAATGTATATCATAATTTCAAGCGCCCAGACTGTATTTCATGTTGTATTAACTTTTATTCTTTGACCCCCAGGCTGCATTACGGACACTGTAGGAAGCTGTGTTTACAGTTAGGCATAACTACCACCACTGAAGCCCACCCTGTGTTGAAATACATTGAGGGAAGGTGTTTGTAAATGTTTAACGCCTGGGCTGATGGGGAAGGTATTGCCACAAAGCTGCAGTCTGCAGAGAGGACAAAACTTTTCATTACTGGCAGTGACCCCTGAACAAGGCTGGAGAAAGGATTTTTCATTGTGCTCCACAGCCTGATTACCAACTGGGAAAAAAAAATCGAATCCTAGAGAGGTGTGTTGCTCTGTTGCAAAAAAAAAAAAAAAGAAAAAAAAAAAAAAAAAAAGCAAAAGCTTAAAAGTAATGTCAACAATATAAGGTATATATGGATTGCAATTAAAAAATGCCATAAAATATAATCTATTTGTGGACACTTCAGCATAAGATTCACTTTTTGAACATCCCATTTAACATTAGTCCCAATTTGCTGTTAATAAAGTCAGATTTTGATGTAGGATGAGGAGGGGGTACAGTCAGTGTTCCAATTCATCCCAATGATGTGTAATAGTATTGAGGTCAGAGCTTTATAGCAGGCCATTCAAAATCTTCCACTCTGTCCCATGTAAAACATATCTTCATGGAGCTTTCTTATCATGCTAGAACAGGTTTGTCATGCTGGAACAGAAGCAGATACGGTTGAAATAGTCAGGTGTCTCAATATTTTTGTACATATATATCATACTTAAGAATGAACTAAGTTAGAAGAGATGGTTAGCAGTAAGAAACAATGACAAAGTGGCTTCATGTGGCATTTGGTATTAGTGTTATGAAGGTATTGTTTTTCATTTGAGTGAGCTTTTGGGGGGATTTTTGAAGTGCAGCGCTACATAGATCTGGGAACATACATAGTACATGCTAGCTACTGAAACCTTTATCCTTAATAGAATAAAACACTTCTGAATGCACAGAACAATTTGCACTTTGGCACCTTGAATGGAGGACAAACAGAATTCCTTTTTCCTGTCAGGCAGACAAAATTTTGGAAATCTGGAAAAAATCCAGACGATGTTCAAGGAGAAAGAAAAAAGTACTCAAGAGTCATGTCATTTTTGTTATGCTAGCTGCGTAGTTAGCTATTCTGAAGCTGAGCTGTTTGAATTAAACATGACTGAGAACAGACACATTCATGATGATCATCATCTTTTCTCTGCTTGTGTTCTATATGTGGATGTTCAGCCTGGATACATTCATTAGGTAACAACATTTTTAATTCGTTTTGTATTAATATATATATATATATAT
>JAAIIK010000078.1:3138076-3149472 GCA_014706435.1 Silurus glanis
TCTATCTATCTATCTATCTATCTATCTATCTATCTATCTATCTATCTGTCTATCTGTCTGTCTGTCTGTCTGTCTGTCTGTCTGTCAAATATTAATATGATGTGAGGTCCAGTTAACAGCTAAAACGGGTAGAAGTAATAACTACTTTTTACTTGAGTACATGTCAGAGCCAAGACTTCTTTACTTTCACTTAAGTAAAAAGGTATAATCAGTACTTCAACTTTTACCCGAGTATTTTAAAACATGAGTATCTGTACTTCTACTTAAGTAACGGATGTGTGTACTTTTGCCACCTCTGGCTCAGGTCCATTAAATTTTTCACATGTTCTCCAATGTTGGGTTCCTGTGGGTTTTCCAGTTTCCTCCCAAATCCCAAAATATATAAAAAAAAAATAAGTGGTGATTTTTATTTTTTTTTTTTATAAAAACTCCCCCCCTGGTGTGAATGAATGTGTGATTGGTGACGGATTTTTGCCCCATCCAGGCTGTATTCCCTCTAGTGTTAGGTATTGACTCATTCTTTAGTAACGTCTTGAAACGTATTAAAAGATTAAATGATTTGAACCGATCTGTGCCCACTGAAAATGGCCACATTTCCCCCTTACGCTGAGCATATGAAGCTGTGTAGTGTTGCTGACAGGAAGCCAGATGTCCACCATGGAGCACAGCTTGGCCCATCTTGGCCTCTAATTACTCCGAACTAGCATAGCTGAAGGGCACTATATGTCGATGCTTCAGAGGCGACAACTGACAAGACAGGAGACACTTTTAATTAAAGGTGCTACAAACAAGAGGCCCAGGCATTAATAAGAAAAGCCCAAGGTGACGTGAAATGCTGATTAGCTTTCATTTCATCACAGGTCGTTCAATTCAAATCGCGTTTTTTTTTTTTTTCCTGCCAGGGAACAAAATTCTAAATTGGCCAGTTAATGAAGGTGGACAGGTTAAAGGGAAACACTAAAACTAAAAGCCTTGGAGTAGAAGTTGCAGTGACAAATGTCATATATATTCAGAAATTTCACTACTACCATCATTGACTGTTTAACCTTTTATTAAAAAATTCAAAACATAAACGTGGTTCGTGATGATTTCATTTGGTCAGCATATAATGCAGGTAATGGCATTATTTGGATTTGTGTTTGTTTTGTGATGCTGTGAGACAAAATTTGGGTCCAATGGAGGAATCAGTATTTCTTTATAATGCCTGTATAACCTTCTGGAATGATCTTCTTTCTCACAAATAACATTTATTTAAGAACACTGAAATTAGTGAGTGGTCTGTATGGGCTATATGGTGCAGTAAATCTGAAGATCTTGGTCATCCACCATTCAGGCATAACATTTTGACCACTGACCAGGCATAATATTATGACCACCTGCCTAATAATGTGTTGGTTCCTGATTTTGCTGCCAAACAGTCCTGACCCATCGAGCATTAACAACATTAACTTCTTCAGCAATTTGAGCTACAGGAGCTCGTCTGTTGGATCGGACCACACGGGCCGGCCTTCACTCACCACATGCATCAATGAGCCTCAGCAACCCACGTCCCTGTCACCGGATCACCACTGTTCCTTCAATTGAAAACTTTTGATAGATACTGACCACTGCAGACCGGGAACACCATCACAATTTGGCCCTTGTCAAACTCAAATCTTTACGGACAAAATGTTCACTTGCTGCCTAATATATCCCACTAACAGGTGCCATGATTAAAAGATAATCTGGTGACTGGTGAGTTATTTACTCACCAGTCATAATGTTATAAGGTCATAATGTTATGTCTGGTCAATGTATGTCTGATCATTGGGGTGGGATTTCATACCTGAAGCTTTTCAAGCTCTGAATGAACATCAGAACCTTGTGCCTCATTTTTTTGTTAGTTTAATATTGAAGGATCACTGTCTTAATGCACACACCTAGTGCACCTCTGTATTCATTTAGACCACATTATCTGTACAGTCGTCCTTGTGTTCTATTACATCCCTACTGCATTCTGTAGTTGCCCCCCTCCATCTCAGTAAATAATGCTTATGTAGATAAAGAATGAAGGCTAATGAAATCCTTCAGCAATGTCTAATTTTCCTAACGCTAGGAAAATTAACGCTAGCCCTATCCCATTAGTTCTGCAGTTTGGATCAATTATTCCTTTGAAGGCCAAAAATGATAATCGGAACATCTAGGAAAACACGGGTTCTTATTAGTGAAAAACTATAAATATTAAAGGGAATCTGAAATATTAACAAGTTCGTCCATAACGATTTCAACCCTCAGCCCCTTAAATGTTCATTGAAGTGTTCTGTTCATTTAACATTCAGAAATCCATTTTCAAAAACGTGTTTAACCTTCATACTGAATTGTTGTGTTTGTGTGTGGTGTGTCAAACCACTTGGTCAAATTTAGACAGCTTCATTTTGATATCTGATCAGGTTTAGACCGGATGTCTGTTTCGATCATTTTCCAAGCGCCAGACTCAATAGTGACGCATTGCTTGGCTGGCTCTTATGATATATGGTCAGTTGCCTCAGTGGCTCACAGAGGTTTTCTACAACAATCACGATGACAGACCAGCCAAGCAGATAGGCCCTTGATAGGGGAAAAACACGCCTGATTGTTCTGCTACCGAAGCCATGAGTACTCAAAACATGACAAGGAAGTGACATTTTTTCCCCCTTACAGTATAGAGAGAAGTCAATTCTCAGATTTAGATCAGATTTTTCTACCAAAGCATTGTTGAGTTTTCTGAATCCGAAGGTGTGGGTTAGTTCTCCATAACAGCATGGCTCTGACCAATCATTTGACTGTAACTGAAATTGCCTGGGTTATATTAATTCTCATGCTCTGGAATGTTATGGTTGCTTCAGTAACAAGATAGAAACCCAGGGATTTGTGTATTGGCCAACACGCTACATAATTTAAACCTAATAACAAACATAGTTTAGTTCTTCTATTATTTCCTTGTAAGCAGCATGGCCTGTATGCTTAATTTTTTTGTCTTTATTTCCATGTTCCTGTCAGGAAGCAAATGAACTAACAATTCCCGGGCTATTTTGCATGATATGGTTGACAGAAAACATAGTTTGTGTCAGTATGCTGGTCCTGTTCAGGGTTGAATTTAAAACCTTTGGAGACCCAAGCAATGCTTTGCAATCAGTCTATCAGTTGTTTGTTCAGGCATCCATGCAGTTTTTCCAACATGAGTATATATACAGTAGTTCTGGAACCCACCTCATCCACCTCAAACACCCTGCGGCAGTGTCTTAGTGGTTAAAGCTTTGGGCTACTAAGGTGAAGATGCCACCGTCAGGACCTTAAACAAGGGCCTTCACTTTGCTCCAGGGTTGCTAGATCATGGCTGACCATGTGCTCTGACCCCCAACTTCCTACCAAGTGAAGAAAAGAATTTCACTGTAGTGTAGCTGTATGTCAATAAAAGTGTGTCATTTCTGGAAATGCATAGTACACATACTCAGTACATTGATAGATTGATGTCTTGAAGCTTGATGGCATGAAAAGTTGTCCATACAACAATTAATTATCCTTTACAGACAGTTCAGTCATGTTAGCCAACCACTGCAAAGTGGCATCAGTGTGTCTGTTGACGTTTGGCAGCCCTGATTGCCCTGACCCTGAGCTCAGCTTTGATAACACTGGTTAAAGTAGGAAAATGAACAATACACCGAATTCATTAAAATGAACGACAGACACAAATAAACAGGTGGTGTTGCCAGCTTTTATAATGGTGGCCAAAAGAGTCAAATGTTTATGTCTATTTATATCGCTTAGTATGCCAAAAGACCTAAAAACCCTATAATTTCCTGATTGCTAATGTTTTTAGCATAGCATTGAAAATGTTGACTAATTTCAGGAAGATTCTGGAACAATGTGTATCATAGAAATGTGCAAATTCACATTGTCTAAGTAGCGTTTATTAATTAGTGCCCATTTATGCAAGCCGTACAATAGAGTCAAAATATATGCATAGTATTATACAGTTACACAATATTCAAATGACACAACCGTGCACTGCTGTGGTCTACAATGTCTGAGAAACAGGGAATTTTGGACATTTTAACCAACTTTAGAGCTCTATTTTCAGTTACAATCATGCAGTTAAAATGAGTGCTATGGAGCCTATTTATTTTTTACTTATTTGTTAATATAAAGTTAACCTTTAGTGTGTTTTGTTTATAATCGTAAATTTGTTTCTCGCGATTTGGAGGCAGCAACGTTTTTCATTCATTTCATACAAATTATTTATGAACCAAAATGAGAATCTTTTCATCATTTTCTCTATTCAAAATTTTGCTCAAAATATTTAGATTTGTGAATCCAGGACGATGAGCTGAATCGGATTGGAGTATATTTTTACACCACCTACTAATGTATGTATATTCAGCTAACTTCCTACCATGTAGTGATTTTTTTATTCTCTTCTTTACATTAATTTTGAATTTATAACTACGCAGCTCAAATAGGGTAACAGTCGGTGTTCGGTTTAACCAGCGTAACCAATTCAAGTCTCAAGATCTGAACTTACTTAACTGGTTGAGTTCAGGACAGAATTTTATACATTTCTGTATGAAATATTCAAATCTAGGTTCTCAGACTCAGTTGCATTATTTATACATTTAAAATGAACAACCAGAAATATTTGAAGCCAGTCATTTTTTTTTGGCCCGGTGTATTATTATTATCTTAGTCTGACTGAAAAAGTCCCTTAATTATTGATAAGACCAAAACAGTCTTATCTGACCTCGGAAAGAATATAGATTTTTTTCTCATGCCGGGATCTGTTCATGATGCCTGTATTTGGCCTTACTAGCTGTTTGACAAATTGTTTATGTTCTGAAAGATATCCAAATGCACTCAGAGTGACCAATGATTATAGTGGCTGTAAAAGTTCTAGGCTTTTTGCTTGAAAAAAAAAAAGGTGAACGCTGTGGCCAATACCATTACTTTATTGCACTGGCCAATGACAAACCAAAAACTACTGTATTGTTTATAGTGCTGATTCAGAAGGTTGTAGCACTTGATGACTTTGCTCTTGAAAGCAAACATGACTTGTTGAACTGTTAAAACTTGGTTCTTAATAAGAGAATAATATTGATATGGATGCATTCATTAATACACAATATAGACAAAAGTAAACTTCCAATGTGCATTTTCTCCCAGAGGTATTCAATAGGGTCAGAGCTCTAGAGTAGGTCACTCAAGATCTTGTAACCAATTCATGTAAACCCTACCATAGTGGAGCAGGCTTTGTGTATAGGGGTATTCTCATGCTGGAACAGGTTTATGTCTTGTTATGGGTCTGTGCTGTTCCAAAATGTAGGTATCACCATTGTTTTGACACAATAGATTAGGTCAGCCCAGTGTAGTCAGCTAGTCTGTTGCTGTTCGTTAGTCAATTTAAGCACCAATACTAGCGCCTCCTGTACATAAACATCTCCTTATAGAAAACTTAATACCAACAGTTACACAACTGACTTGACTTGAATTGTTCTATTGATTAATGTAGTGAATCCAGCACAATTGTGTGTGCAACTGCTTACTATAGAAGCGAGCAGTGGTGAACAGGAAGGAAGTAAATGGAATTTGTTACTGTACTTCGGTAGCTTTGCCGCATATCTGTATTTTTTCCCTTTAGGGAGACTGTTACTTTAACTTCACTACATTTCAGACGCTATCTTTTTACTCAACTACATTTTGCGAAATTAGCCATTTCTTTTTATTTCTGAGGAAAAAACTTACTTAGTCAAGAACGCAGCAAGTCACCAATCAGTGTAGAGCGCACTCTCTGTTTTGAACCCGTTTTGATTGGCGCTTGGTGGTATCTATTTATCACGAATAGTTCAGCGTCAGTTCATTAGCAAGCAGAACACTTTGAGAGGAATAAATGATGGAAGAAAACTCTGGACTCTACCTTGCCTTGGCCTTTTTTGCACGATTGTTTTTAAGTAGTTGAAAAGGCGGTGTTGGGCCCGTGATAATTGTAATAGATATCAGTGTTTGACTCATTAATATCATTCTATTAATAGATCGGTGTGTTAAGGGTAACATTAGTCTTTTCATATAAACTGAGTTGATTAAGCAAAGATTCTTGAGACAAAAATGATAACAGGAACATTATAGCCATAAAAAAAAAAAAAATCATATTTAGGTACATTTGAAGGCAAATACTTTTGTACTTTTACTCAAATCAAATTTTAAAGGGTCATATTTTACTCAGTGTATCTCTACTTTTTTCTAAATCACATGGTTTGTGTACTTTGTCCAGCACATTAATATACACCTGCGATTTGTCTTGCACATGGAATTACTGTGACCACATACTGCGCTAGTATCGAAAAATGAACCAAATGAACCCCCCGGACCAATTACAATTTAGAATTCAACAGTGCTGTGGCATTTGTCATTTCAGTGTCTCATTAATATAATGTATATTTTGCTTTTTTAATATCAGCACTAATGCATTATTTACTATACTTAACCATGAGTGAGAGGTGAAGAGAATATTAATCGCAAGCCCTTGAACAAATCAAGTCACTCTGCTTGGTCAAGTAGCATCTTTAAATGTACTTTCTGTTTTTATGTAGCATAAAGCATCTTCATCCAGTCTGTTTTTTTTTTTTTTTTTTTAACAGCTGCCCTCAGGTCCAAACACCTACACCAGCTGGACAGATGCAAACACAGAGCTAGAAATGAAATGAGATGGAATTTGGAGGCATTTTTATAATCAATTGACGCTCATTGATGGCATCAGAGCTTGGCCGGCTATTAGCCAAATGCTCGCTTCTCTACATGGGACAACCGATGATATTTCGATTTAGAAATCTCTCCATCAAAGGAGCTAATAGTGACATATTGCCAGGGAGCACCCTGCTTCTTCTCCCGTGCGCGCCCCGCCCGTCCGGAGCTCCTCGCCATCATACTGATTCAACACACCTGTCCCTCATTTCACACACACACATATAAGCGCTTCAACTTCTCCAATCCAGCGTCCGTTATTTTCCATGTTGGACTCAGTGTGTTTGTTCTACTACGGCTTTTTCCTCATTAAACACTGTTTGCTGGTGATTCGGCTTCCGCCTCATTCACTCTCGCCTAACACATATAGAGGATTCTCTCCATATGAGTATAAAGCATCTAATATGGCAGCCTTTGTACCTCCTATTACAGCCTGTAAAATATGACTTCTAAGTAGATTTTTGTTTTTTCAAAGTGCCCCATTCTTCCCCTCAACTCTTTACTTTCTCTGAATCTTTCTCTGCAACATTGATATGCAATGGTTTCTTCGATAACCACCGCCTTTCAACGTCGCTTCGAACGAAAAAAGCTTTTGTTTGTTGCCATCTTTGTGAAAAGGCTGCCGAGAACACAAAAGGACAATATATATCTTTTTTTGGAACCTAGTATGGAACACAGATCATGCGACAAACAGTTTCTCTGTTTGTACTCCAGAGGTAAACAAGGATGAATAACAGCTACACAATAGTACATATCTTCTTTTATAACAATTGCTGGATTTACTAAAATGTGTATGTGTGTTTTTTGGAGGGGGCATGTGGCACCCATTTACCCATATAGTATCTCAATGCTGGAGGGAATTCTTTTTTTTTTATCATGTTCAATGTTTGTAATGGTATACACATGAAGAAAGCAAATGGACACCAGCAGATCTTGTTTTTTATGAACTCGCATCTGTTTCCTTTCTCATAAATAATAATTGGATTGAAGAAAAACTAGTCTAGCCACCAAATTTGGAACAGATGGCTCCTAAATGCCAAAACTTCTAACACCTAGCCATTTATTGTTAAAAATAAATAAAGAAAATAATAATAATAATAATACAAAAAATAATAATAATAATTAAAAAAAATTTCTATATATATATATATATATATATATAAATTTCTAAATATTTATATCTATATATATATATATATATATATATATATATTCAGAGAAAGATTTCACCTCTGCCTTCCACATACTCTTTGCCTATATGTCGGCTTCGCTTTGATTCCAAGAGCGAATTATTCAGGACTTGGTATATTGCCGTGCATCCAAATGAGCTATGGGCAAGGAAATAAACAAGGAAATTTGTTCAGCATGAAAGGCATGAGAAGAGCTGTGCGTAAAGCTCTCTGCCCACATGCTCAAATGGCCCGGACAAGTCATTCCATTCCTGGCATATGAGAAAATAATATACAGCAAGCCGAAGAAATCCCACCCGCTTTTGAGTCACCCTTTTGATTTTTTTTCTTTTAAATGAGGTTTTTCTTTAGGCGAGAAAAATAAAAACATCTCTTTCAACTTGACTTCTCCACACCGAGTTGATCTGCTAGAAAGACTTGGCTTCTCTGGCTTTTTTCAAAACGAGTAATGGCCGAGGAAAATTACTTTATGTTGTTTTTTTTTTTTTTGTCTGGAAGGTTCAAGCAGGATGTAGGTATGACTGCTGATACAAAAGACTTTACACGCTTATCAGGTGTTTCTTATACAAACATATTTGGTCTAAATCAACCGTGATATATGAAGGCATCTGGTCATATTCAATTGAATTCTTTTGTTTCAGTGTTTTGCTGTGTGTCCTCTCTAGTAGGTTTATGAAGCAGCGCACAAATAGTGCCATTGACTCCCATTGTTTGGCTTTAAAGCCTAAATATAAGTCGATATAAGTTGATCTAGGCTCTAGTTGTAGTTGTTGCTGTAGTAGGATTTGTGTAGTGTATAGTCTGGATTAGATTTCTAACATGCCAACAAATGGCAGCACAATGCTGCACACAGTCACAGGGAGCACCGACTTTCATAAGCCGAAAGACATTGTCCAGTTTACATCAGGAGCTGTTCAACTGGTGCTATTTTGACCATGTGCACACTCTGTCACATAGGTGCTATTTTGACCATGTGCACACCTGCCAGATAGGTGCACTTCTTCCCGAAGATGAAGATCCAGCTCAAAGGTGGCCGTTTGACACCATTGCGGAGATCCAGCATGAATCGCAGAAGGTGCTTGACCCCTTACAGGACGCATTCCAGAGGTGTCGTGGCGGATTAAATAAATAAAGTAGTTTCTTGTAAACCTTTTGATAAAACCCGATCTCACTGCTGTCCCGAAAAACATTTATTCACCTTTAAATCTTGAGCCAGAGATGATCGGGTTATCGATTTCTAGCTAGCTGATGTTAGCTAATCCATAATGCGATCAAAGTCATTTAAAGTAAAAGGAATGTAACATACCTGCTAAAAATATACACAATTAACTGCATACTATAGTTTTTTGAGAAAAACATATGAATTTCATCTAGTTTTGACACCTGCAGTAATGCAGCCAGGTAAACTATGGTAAAGTGCATACTTTTATGCTCCGCTTACTCCGTTGGTGTAGAACATTTAAAAAAGTGTAATATCCGAACCAAATGAATGTTATGACTTCTAGCCACTAGTGAATATATCTGATATATCTTCTGTCTTCTAAGCGTTTTCTGTTTGCGATTGTTCAAATCTAGCAGCTAGCTAGTGAGCAGGCTAGCTTAGGCAACAAAATGAGCCACAAACCAAAAAAACTGCACAGAATTCCCTGCTGAGAGTCTGTTTACAGCAGAACAACACTTTGTTTTGCTACGGAACTTTCAAAGTCGTCATCCCTGTACATCTAGCTGGTTCTAACGTCTCAGGAAGGAAGAACTTTGGAAAGTCCATGTGCATTCATGAGGTCATTTTTAGACTCACCAAAACTGTCAATCATTTCATGTACATTTCCATTTTATGGCATTTGGCTGACACCATTATGCAGTTACGCATTATGCGTTTACATTAATCTGAGCAGTTGAGAGGTTAAGAGCCCAGCAATGGCAACTTGGCAATGCTGGGAGTTGAGCACACGGCCCTCTGATAAATATTAGGGGGAGATATCAAGGTTGACTCAACTTGTAATAAAGGTAGGACACTACTCTGAAAATTTTTGGCATGTCAAGTGTAAGTTTGGCTTCTGTTATATGGGAATGAATTGAGTTGTGATTCAGCCACTAGAGGGCGTCACTGGCTTCACTTTTTAATGACTGTATAACTGGAATGACCATATATAGGCATGATAAATGTTGTAAGGCTATGGTAATGTTTACTCATTATTAATATTAATACATACATTCTTTGGTATGTGGTACATGGCAATGTTGCCTGAACAAAAAGCGTTATGCCAAGTTATATATTATAAATATTCACTCTATGGACAAATGTTTGTGGACATTTGACAGCGTTTTGAACATCTACATTTAGTCCCCGTCTGCTGTTGAAATAATCTCCATTCTTCTGGGAAATGTTCACTAGATTTTGGAGTGTGCTTGTGGAGATTTGTGCTCATTCAGCCAGTGTGTTAGAAAAAGCCACGTACTGATATCGGTGAGGTAAGGAGGCCTGGGGCGCGTTTCAATTCATCCCGAAGGTGTTCAATAGGTTAAGGTCAGAGCTCTATTGCAGGTCAATTAAGATCTTCCACTTCAACCCAAGTAAACCCAAGTTCAATTGAGAGTAAAATTGAATGCTACCGGATCCACAAACATCCTATACAATTGTGTGCCTTCAACTTCGTGGTAACATTTTGAGGAAGAATCCCATATGGCTGGAAAAGTCAGGTGTCACAATGCTTCTACACTTTGCGGGTATCAGACTAAGAAATTGATATGGCATGATAATTCATTGCGATTTATAATCTATGCTCTTAGATGTAAACAACATTTTCTGTTTTACCACTGTAAATTGTTCGAGCTTAAAAAAAACAACATATGGGCTGTTTTAAAAGCCTGAAATATGGAACGAGGATCCAGCTTCCAGAAAACTATAACAGATGACTGCGGTAGCAAAAAAAAAAACACACCATATGTAGGCCTGCTGTATGAGCAACACGCTCGGGCAACTCACCGTTGCATCTTCTCACTGGGGTTTTAAGTCACTTATGTGGCATTTAGACATTTGTTTTATTGAATTTTTTTTTATTAACAAGCACCAATAAACAGCGTTTTATTTGTTTACAATGTGGCAGATGATCATCATCCGACGTGGAATACACCAGCTGTAAAATGTAATACTCTTGACCATGACATGGAGTTAAAATTTAATGAAGCATATTGCTTAGTCCTTAGATAAAGAAAAAAAAAGTAGGAGGATTGATCCTGAGGTAGCGATACAAGCAGGATCATGCTGCACAAATTCCAACTTCATGCCCCCTTTACCTAATTAGAATTTTCTCCATCAAAATATAAGTAGTTTCCGAAATACAGTGGATGCGAAAAGTCTTTTATGGTTTTTGACAAACTCATGCATTTATTTTTGTTGCTGTGCAACAACCTAGGTGATTTAATGGCATGAAGATTTGCCCTCTCTGCCCAAAC